>JASVEL010009953.1:0-225271 GCA_032618575.1 Nicotiana noctiflora
TTTAGATCTTCGTAGTCAGGTCGCTTCGATCGTCACAGATGGTCTTCTAGACAGGGTTATAAGGGTTCACACCAGAGCCAGCCATCTCTCAGTGCCATGCCAGCTCAGAGTTCTTCACAGGCCACATCTGCTCAGGGTTCATCTCGGCCTAGTTCATCAGCTGGCCACTCCAGCGCCAGAGGTCCTTATCAGACTCAGTCCCCAGCACCGGGGAGTTGCTACGAGTGCGGAGAGTTTGGGCACCACCGTAGGGAGTGTCCCCGTCTTGTTTCTAGATCTTATCGGCAGAGGGGGCAGCCCTCATCATCTGGTCCTTCTACTTCAGCACCCGCCCCGCCAGCTAGGGGTGAGGGTCAGTCAGCTAGGGGTCGCCCTCGAGGGGGAGGCCGATCAGGCGGACATGCTAGATGCTATGCTTTTCAGGGCCGATCTGAGGCTGTTGCTTCTGATGCTGTCATTACAGGTATTATTTCAGTCTGCCATAGAGATGCCTCAGTATTGTTTGATCCCGGTTCTACTTATTCTTATGTGTCTACATATTTTGCTCCTCATTTGGGCACGACCCGAGGGAGTCTTGAGCTGCCAGTGCATGTATCTACCCCGGTAGGGGATACTATTGTTGTGGACCATGTATACCGGTCCTGTTTGGTCACTATTAGGGGTCTGGAGACCCGAGTAGACCTGTTGCTTCTCAGCATGATTGATTTTGATGTTATATTGGGCATGGACTGGCTATCTCCATGTCATGCTATTCTGGACTGTCATGCTAAGACAGTCACTTTGGCTATGCCGGGCATTCAGAGGATCGAGTGGCGAGGCACGACTGAGTACGTACCTAGCAGGGTAATATCTTTCCTCAAGGCCCAACGAATGGTTGGGAAGGGATGTCTCTCTTATTTAGCATTTGTGCGGGAGGTCGAGGCCCGGACTCCCAGTATTGATTCTGTTCCCATTGTGCGAGACTTTCCTGATGTGTTTCCCTCAGACCTGCCGGGCATGCCGCCGGACAGGGATATTGATTTTGGTATCGATTTGGTGCCGGGCACTCAACCTATTTCTATTCCTCCGTATCGGATGGCACCAGCTGAGTTGAAGGAATTGAAGGAGCAGCTCCAGGAACTCCTAGATAAGGGGTTCATTCGGCCGAGTGTGTCGCCGTGGGGTGCACCGATCCTGTTTGTTAAGAAGAAGGATGGATCTATGAGAATGTGTATTGACTACAGGTAGCTAAACAAAGTAACAGTGAAGAATAAGTATCATCTGCCTCGTATTGATGACTTATTTGATCAGCTCCAGAGAGCTAGGGTGTTCTCGAAGATTGATCTTTGTTCAGGCTACCATCAGCTGAAGATTAGAGAGTCTGACATTATGAAGACTGCATTCAGGACCAGATATGGTCACTATGAGTTCCTTGTGATGTCTTTTGGGCTGACCAACGCCCCAGCAGCATTTATGCATCTGATGAACAGTGTATTCAGGCCGCATCTTGATTCATTTGTGATCGTATTCATTGATGACATACTTGTCTACTCTCGTAGCCAGGAGGAGCATGCTCGGCACTTGAGTATTGTGTTGCAGAGATTGAGAGAGGAGGAGCTGTATGCCAAGTTTTCCAAATGTGAGTTCTGGCTTGAGACCGTGGCATTCTTAAGACACGTGGTGTCCCGTGATGGTATTCGGGTAGATCCGAGGAAGGTCGAGGCAGTGCAGAATTGGCCCAGACCGACCTCAGTTACTGAGATCCGTAGCTTTCTGGGATTGGCAGGGTATTATCGCCGATTCGTTAAGGGATTCTCATCTATTGCTTCACCCTTGACTAGATTGACTCAGAAGGGTGTTCCTTTCTTATGGTCCGAGGAGTGCGAGGAGAGCTTTCATAAGCTCAAGGAAGCACTGACCACAGCACCAGTTTTGATTCTGCCGTCAGCTTCAGACCCTTATACTGTGTATTGTGATGCCTCAGGAGTTGGCATTGGTTGTGTGTTAATGCAGGAGGGTAGGGTCATTGCTTATGATTCTCGTCAGTTGAAGCCCCACGAGAAGAACTACCCTGTTCATGATTTGGAGCTAGCAGCTATAGTTCATGCTTTAAAGATTTGGAGACATTACCTCTATGGTGTCTCATGTGAGGTGTTCACGGATCATTGCAGCCTTCAGCACTTATTCAGACAGAAGGACCTTAATTTGAGACAGCGGAGGTGGTTGGAGTTGCTTAAGGATTATGACATCACTATTTTGTATCATCCGGGAAGGCAAATGTTGTGGCCGATGCTTTGAGTCGGAAGGCAGTTAGTATGGGCAGCCTAGCTTTCATCCCAGTTGGGGAGAGGCCATTTGCTTATGATGTTCAGGCCCTAGCCAATCGGCTAGTGAGATTAGATATTTCGGAGCCGAGTCGAGTGTTGGCTTGTGTTGTTTCTCGATCTTCCTCATATGATCGCATCAGGGAGCGACAGTATGATGACCCACATTTGCTTGTCCTTAAGGATAGAGTGTGGCATAATGATTCTAGAGATGTGACTATCGACAATGATGGTGTTCTGAGGATGCAGGGCCGTATATGCGTGCCCAATGTTGATGGTTTGCGGGAGTTGATACTTGAGGAGGCACACAGTTCGCGGTACTCTATTCACCCAGGTGCCGCAAAGATGTACCAAGACTTGAGATAGCACTACTGGTGGAGGGGAATGAAGATGGATATTGTTAGGCATGTAGCTAAGTGCCTCAATTGCCAGCAGGTCAAGTATGAGCATCAGAGACCGGGCGGTGTTCTTCAGCGTATGGTCATTCCCGAGTGGAAATGGGAGAGGATCACCATGGATTTTGTTACTGGACTCCCTCGGACAGCGAGGAAGTTTGATTCTGTATGGGTGATTGTTGATCGGCTGACCAAGTCAGCACATTTCATCCCAGTTAGCACTACTTACTCGTCTGAGTGGTTGGCAGCGATCTTTATTCGGGAGATTGTCAGGTTTCATAGGGTCCCAGTGTCTATTATATCTGACCGAGGCACTCAGTTCACTTCTTAGTTTTGGAGAGCATTTCAGCGAGAGATGGGTACGCGGGTTGAGTTGAGCACCGCATTTCACCCCCAGACAGACGGGCAGTCGGAGCGCACTATCCAGATCCTGGAGGATATGTTGCGGGCGAGTGTGATTGACTTTGGTGGTTCATGGGATGAGTTCTTGCCACTTGCTGAGTTTGCCTACAACAACAGTTATCAGTCGAGTATTTAGATGGCCCCGTACGAGGCATTGTATGGCAGACGGTGTAGATCTCCCGTCGGATGGTTTGAGCCTGGTGAGGATAGATTGATAGGGACTGAGTTAGTCCAGGATGCTCTGGATAGGGCAAAGTTGATCCAGGAGAGGCTTCATACAGCACAGTCTCGCCAGAAGAGTTATGCGGACCGTAGAGTTCGAGAGTTGTCTTTCATGGTTGGTGACAGAGTATTGTTGAAGGTTTCACCTATGAAGGGTGTCATGAGGTTCGGGAAGAAAGGGAAGTTGAGTCCCAGGTATATTGGCCCTTTTGAGATACTTAGGAGAGTTGGAGAGGTGGCATATGAGTTATCCTTGCCACCCAGCTTATCCAGCGTTCATCCAGTATTCCATGTGTCTATGTTCCGAAAGTACATCGGGGATCCGTCACATGTATTAGACCTCAGTACCATTCAGCTTGATGGTGATCTATCATATGATGTGGAGCCTATTGCTATTTTGGGTCACCAGGTAAAAAAATTGAGGTCGAAGGAGATTGCATCAGTTAAGGTTCAGAGGAGAGGTCGGCCCATGGAGGATGCTACTTGGGAGGTCGAGCAGGAGATGCGGAGCAGATACCCTCAGCTATTTGAGTCTTCAGGTATGTTTCTTGACCCGCTCGAGGACGAGCGTTTGCTTAAGAGGGGTAGAATGTGACGACCCGGCCCATCGTCACGGGAAGTTCCACCCCGTTATGTTGTAATTACATATTTCATGCTTTTATATCAGTGTTAGGGTCTATCGGGGGAGTTAGGAGTAAATTGGATTGAAAATGAGGCATATAGCCTTTTTGAAGGAAACTTGAATAAGAAAAGTCAACCCGAAGTTGAATATTCAGTTAGAGGGCTCGGAATCGAATTCTAATGATTCGGTCAGTTCCGGGAGGTCATTTGTGAGCTAGGAGAGCAATCGGAATTGAATTTGGAGGTCTAGTGTAGACATAGGCTTGAATTGGCTAAGGTTGAATTTTGGCGAAATCCGAACGGTATGTGAGATTTTGATCCGGGAGTCGGAATGGAATTCCGACAGTTGTAGTAACTCCGTTAGGTGATTTTGGATGTGCCTGCAAAATTCCAGGTCATTCGGAGGTCGTTTAGTCGGGTTTTGACAACTTTGTGGGTTTTGATACAATTTGGGTTATTTTGAATGAATTGCGATTAGCATATATTGATGCATTCCCTATAATTTTGAGCAGATTTGGCATCCGAGGAGATTGATTTGCGAGGCAAGCGCAAGGCGGATTGAAGCTTCCACCGGTTCGAGGTGAGTGGTAGTAGTAAATAATGTACTGAGGGTTTGAAACCCCGTACTAGCACTTCACAGTGCTATATTGAGTTGAGACACGCGTCTTGTGACGGGCGTGGTGACATTGTGATTAGGGACTTGGACTTGGTCCCTCCTAGCTAATAGAATATTGTGTTGTATGACTATTAATGAGGTTAAAACTGTACAATTGGACTAATAGCCATGTTTGGGGCCTTGTGCCGATCTGTAGAACATTAGGGGACCTATAGAGCTAGGTGACCCTTATATCGTGTTGGAAACATACACTCAGCCGTAGCTCTAGCTGTATAGAATAATATGAGCCGTACTAGATATGTACTTTGAAAGATACTACCTAGGGTGGAATTCCCTATTCTAGCCTGAGTGAGCCTGAGAAGCCGGGTCTATATTGACCGAGATAGGGTCGAGGACCCATTATGAGGTATTATATGTATACCTATATTGGATCGGGCTGCACGCCGCAGCAGTATATATATTGGATCAGACTCCACGCCGCAGTAATATACATGTAATATACATGTGGGACGAACTGCACGCCGTAGTATTATTGCGCTTGGGCTGTAGGAGCCCCTTCGGAGTCTGAGTCTGCACACATTCTCAGTGAGCACTGGTGTATATTATGGGATCGGGCTGTGCACCGCAGCAGTATAAATATATATACATATAAATATTGGATCGGACTGCACGCCGCAGTAATACATGTGTGGATCTTGCTGCACGCCGCAGTATAATAGTGCTTGGGCCTAGGGAGCCCCTCCGAAGTCTGTATACACCCCCAGTGAGCGCCGTCGACGTTAAATGGTGCGGGCTGCGCGCCGCAGCGGTATATGTATTGGAGTGGGCTGCATGCCGCAGTATTAAACTTATTCATATCCTACTACTACTTAAATACTTATACATTTTAGACATAGGTATGTGTCTTTATATATTGAGATGGTCATACACCGTAAGGGTACGAGTGAGGGTTGGATTAGCGTGGAATCTTGTAGAGATAAATGTGGATTGGAGATTAGAGTACTACCATAGTGATGACGTACCTGTGAGGGTTGCCTTAGAACTGCTAAGTGATAGCACAGGAGTTCTTACTTTCAGCTATTATTTATTATTGTTACTCACTGAGTTGAAATATACTCACCCCACTCCCCTGCACTTTTTGTGCAGATTCACAGGTACCCGAGAGCGGTTGAGTTGTTGTTGCTGCCCGCACACATCTACTTCTTGCGGAGACTACGAGGTAGCTGCCAGCGTCTGCAGAGCCTGTTTTTCTCCTTCTTTACCATTTTGTTGATTTCCTATTTGCCTAGACTTGTTTGTATTAGGATGCTATTCTGTAGAGGCTCAGACTCGTGACACCACGATATGGTTGGGACCGTATTTTGTATGTTTTACATTTCGCTTATCACCCGATATGATCATTTACTGTTTAAGTCTAACTTGATTAATAACTGGCTGGTTTAAGGGATAATATAGTCGGGCTTGCCTAGCATTGTGTTGGGCGCCATCACGACCAGGGTTTGGGTCGTGACAAAGCCCAAGCATGATAATTAGGCCAATTCATGATAATTAATATATTTTATTAGGATGTCAATTCAATTTCAAGCAAATAGGTGTTATTATTAATTACGCGGGACGGACCAAGTCACAATCCCCAATGGTGCTCTACCCCACGCCCGTTATCCGGCATGCAAGTCACCTCAATACAGCACTAAGATGTGCAATTTCGGGATTTACTTACCCTCAGGACATCCTTTACAAGTATTACCCACCTCGGTCCGGCGAAAACTCAAGCTCCGCGACGCCTTAGCTCCTCGAACCAACATCCACGCACGCCAAAACTAGCCAAAATCAGTACAAATATATCAAAATAGGTGTGACAACCCGGCGCGTCGTCATGGGAATTACTACCCCGTTACCTTGCATTTATGTGTTTTATGTTTTTATATTACTGTTAGAGTCTATCGGGTGAGTTAGGAGTGAATTGGATTGAAAATGAGGCATATAGCCTTTTTGAAGGAAGCTTGAATATGGAAAGTCAACTCGGAGTTGACTATTTAGTTAGAGGGCTCGGAATCGGATTCTGATGCTTCGGTTAGTTCCAGGAGGTGATTTGTGACTTAGAGGAGGGATCGGAATTGAATTTGGATGTCCGGTGTAGAAATAGGCTTGAATTGGCTAAGGATGAATTTTGGCGAAATCCGAGCGGTAGGTGAGATTTTGATCCGGGGGTCGGAATGGAATTCTGACAATTTCTGCAGCTTCGTCATGTGATTTTGGATATGTCTGTAAATCTTCAGATCAAGCGGACGTCGTTTGGTCGGGTATTTGATCGAATGTGTAATTCGGTAAGTTTTAAGGAATTTAGGCTTGAATTCGATGTGAATTGTGGGTTTTGATGTTGTTAGACATGTTTTGAGGATTGGAACAAGTTAGAATAAGGTATTAGGATGTGTTGGCATGTTTGGATGAGGTCCCGGGGGCCTCAGGGTGTTTTCGGACGGTTAAACGGGAGAAAAACATGGAAAATTCGGAAGGTTGGCCGCTTAAGCGAGTCCGCAGAAGCGGACTCTGATGCGCAGAAGCGGGAAATCCCGCAGAAGCGAACGCGCGGAAGCGGTCCGTGGCTCGCAGAAGCGGAAGTGGCCCGTTAGGCCTGGGTTTCGCAAAAGAGACCAATTGGTTGTGGAAGCGGTATCGTAGAGGCGGAATTTGTCCGTATAAGCGGAAATCACAGAGGGTTTAATTATATAAGAAGTTACAAAATTTCAGAAACATTTCAAAGCATTTGGGGCTTGGCTTAAGAGGCGATTTGGGCTATTTTGAAGGGAAATTCAAGGGGATTCATCAGGTAATCAACTATGGACTCAAATTATGATTAGTATTGATAATATTATGCAATTATCTCATGAAATTGGAGGAATTTGGGGTGTTTTATGGAGGTTTTCACCCTAGGCTTGAATTTTAGAAAATCAAGGATTTGAATGGGTAAATGGTGTCCGATTTTGGTAAATTTTATATGCCTAGACTCGTGTTGAGATGAGGGTTCCGAATATGTGACTTTCATAATTTTTCGAGAAGCGTACCGAAAGTCGGGTTTTGGCAACTTTGTAAATTGTGGTGTAAATTGAGTTGTTTCGACTGGGTATCATTCCCTTGGCCTAATTTGATGTGTTTATACTATATTTGATCAGATTCTACGGTGCGGAGCTTGATTCTCGTGGCAAGGGAATCGCGGATTAGTCGTCGAGCCGTATTGAGGTGAGTAATAGATGTGGGTGATGACCAGCGGGTTCGAAACCCCGGTATACCACTTTGTGATGCTGTATAGCGGCGAGACACGTACCCTCTAGTGAGTGCGGGGTCGATTGTCATTTGGGGACTATTGCTTAGTCCGACCTGTTGTTACTGTATTATGATATTGGCTACCCTTGAGCCGTTAAACCTCCTTGTTGGATGGTTCAGTACATTTATGGGCTGTGAGCCAGTTATTGGGATCCTGCGAGGATCGTAATCATTGTTCTGTGATATTGACATGCTAGTTTTACTACCAGTCTGTAGCTATTACTGTTATCATGGTATTTCCAATCTCTGGAACTTGACATTTAATGTTTTCAATTGAAAAATGATAAAGAGTTTTCAAAACTACTTTAGAGCCTGCGAGGCTGCATTTGCATATTAGCTGACTGATAGTGGATCGGGCTGCGCGCCGTAGTGTATATTCATGATATTGTGTTTGGGCTGTAGGAGCCCCTCCGGAGTCTGAACCTCCATAGTGAGCATGGGTACCTAAATTGGATCGGGCTAAGCGCCGTAGCGGTCATTTCATGAATTGCATTGCATTTAGCTTCATCTGCTAGCTATTATACTATGTTGTTGATACTTGTTGGTTCTCTACTGTTGATATTGAACTATTACAGGGCATTGTTTACATCTTTACATAGTGCTTTATTGGGGATTTCTTATCTACACTGTCTTACCCCTGTTTATTACCACTGAGTCTGGCAGTACTCATTTTACTCCCTGCACCTTGTGTGCAGATCCAGGTACCTCTTAGCAGTCCTGATTCGGTAGCTATTCGAGGCGATTTTTGTGGGATAATCGAGGTAGTTGCAGAGTCCGCAGGACCCGATATTCCTTCCATCTGTCTTTGATTTTGAATTGTTATTTCGTTTCGCACTGAGTATCTTGTAAACACTATTGCACTTATGCTATCTTTAGAGGCTCTTGACTCTTGACCTCTCGGTCTTTGGGGAGTTGTACTATTTTGAGACTTGATTCCCTGGTTTGGTATTTCTATAAATGTTGACTTATGATTGTTATGCCTAAGTTGGATAAAGTGAGCTCATAGCTCCGTAATTGTTGTTGATTGGTCGGGCTGGCCTAGCAGTGTGCTGGGCTCCATCACGACCGGGTTTGGGGTCGTGACAATAGGCTAACGGAACAACACCCAATCGAACACAATCAAATTACATGAAAAACCACAAAGTTGCCAAAACCCGACTTTCGGTACGCTTCTCGAAAAATTACAAAAGTTACATATTCGGATTCCTTATCTCAACACGAGTCCATACATATAATGTTTATCAAAATCAGACTCCGTTTGCCCATTCAAATCGATGATTTACCATAACCCAGGCTTAGGGCAAAAATTCCACATTAATCCTCCCATTTACAGTGTAATAATTGAAGATTCTAAGATAAAATCGCGTATTTAGACCATAGAACTTACCTCCAATGTTTACCCGGTGAAATCCCCTCTTAAAGATCTCCAAAATCATCCCAACAAAATGAAATCAATGAAAGAAATAAACCAATTTTGTGTAAAAAAGAATCTGCCCGTGCTTCGTCAAGTTGTACCTTGCACCTATGCTATACAAGTTGTACATCCTATTGCTCCAGCAGTCCTTTTTTGTCGATCATAACTTCCAGTACAGATGTCCAAATTATGAGTTCTTTAGTTTTATCGAAACTAGACACAAATGTCTATTCCTTATAGATTACAAGATATCAGCTCCCAAAGTAGCCAAAAAACTGCTGAAAATCTGCTGCAACAGCAGCTTCTTCCAAAACCAAAAATGCTCGTTAGGCATCAAAAATCACCCCGAGGCCCTCGGGACCTCAACCAAAAACACAAACGCAACCTAATACTTCATTCAAACTTGCTCGGATCATAAAAACGGTACCTGAAACATCAAAAATCACAAAAATCCTAGAATTCGATTCAAACTTAAACTTAAACTTTTAAAATTCACATTCGATCAAAACCCCGACCAAATGATGTCCGAATGACCTGAAAATTTGCAGACATATCCAAAATCCCCTAACAAAGCTACTTCAACTTTCAGAACTCCATTTAGACTCCCGGATCAAAATATCACCTATCGATCGGATTCCGCCAAAATTCCAACTTCGCCAAAATAGGCTAACTTCTTCACCGGACCTCCAAAATTACTTTCGATTGCGCTCCTAAGTCTTAAATCATCCCCCGAAACTAACCAAATCATCAGAAATCAGTTCTGAGCCCTCTAACTCATAAGTCAATGTTGGGTTGACTTTTCCAACTTAAGCTTTCCTTAAAGAGATTAATTGTCCCATTTCCTACCAAAATCGATCCGAATTGACTCAAAGTTTGCACACAAGTTACATTCGACATTACGGACTTGCACCAGCTTTCATAATCACATTCCGACCCCGATATCAAAATTTTCACTTCCGATCGAATTTTCTCATAAACCTTGAATTTCCTATATTTAGCCAAATGACTTCAAAATGACTTTCGGACATCCGAATTTACTTCTGATCGCCTTCCCAACTCCAAAATCACCATACGGATTTATTCCCAGACTTGGAATCCCAAATGGACATCTATAACTCTAAAATACCTTCCAACCCAAATTTATGTAATTCTTCTAAAATACAAACTTCCACCATAAACGCCGAAATGCTCACGGGTTATTAAAAACCAAATCCGGACATACGCCCAAGTTCAAAATCATCATACGAGCATGATGGAACTTTTAGATCCCAATTCTGAGGTCATTTACTCAAAATTTCAATCCTAGTTCATTTCTTCAACTTTAAGCTTTCAAAATGAGAATTTCCATTTAGATTTGACTCCAAACTTCCTGAATTTTAATTCTGACCATACACACAAGTCAATATACCTGAGATGAAGTTGTTCATGGCCCCAATTTGCTGAATGACGCGTCGGAGCGCAAAACGATTGATCGGTTCGTTACATTAATTTAACTTTATTCGTTGTATTTAGGTTATTTCATGCATTATTATTATGTAAATTTCAGTCAACTGTGCATAATTAAGCATCATGTAGCGATGTACTAAATAATACTCCATTTTAATAAGGTAATTAAGTATTATATGTTTAAGTAACTGTCAAACTGTTTTGATAAATAGAATAAGAGGAAAACAACATAGGTTGGCCTTTAATTGATCGGATTAGTAAAACTCGTTAATTCATTAGCTATAAATATTTTAATATTGTCAGTAATAGGATAATTGTAAACATATAGCTAAATTTCGTTAAAATATGGATTTGAATTATTTTTTATGAATTAGGCATTAAGGCACGATTTAAATTTAAACAAGACAAAATAACTTTTAAGTTTAATAAACTTTCAAATAAGTATAAGTGATTAAGGTTAATTAAAGTTTTAAATAGTTGTAAATAATTAATTACAACGGTTCAAGTCATCTAACTATATAAGTTTAAACTAGTTATGGGATAATTACTTTAATTTGTATATATCATTTGTCGATCCCATATCTTATTTTAATTTCAATTTTAGTAATATTTCTTTTCGTTAACATTTATCTTAATCTGGCAATTAATATGTTACGTTTTTGTAAAAACATATAATTAATTAGGATTTTCTCTTTTAATTTTAGAAATGAATTTAATAAAAATGCAATCAATTTAGGATTATTTTTTTAAAAAAATAAAATGAGATGAGTTTAGTTTCATGTCACGACCCAAATTTCATACCCGGTGGTGATGGTGCCTCTCGCGAAGACAAGGCCAGCCAACAACCCCAAATCCTCTTTTATCAGCTATTAACATAAAGGAATAGAAATATTATTTATTAACATTTAACTATTAATTTCATCCCAATACAACCTAACCGGGGTGTCACAAGTCACGAGCATCTAATGAGTAAAGGTGCTACTATTGGCCAACAATTTATAGATAAATACAAAAATAAAACTGGAATACAAAGATGCAGTACGGTGCCGCGAACGCTAGCGGTCACCTAGCTCAACTACCACCATAAGGTCTTCTTCCCTGCTAATAACCCGCTAACGGGTGAACAATACCTACAACTGCATGCAAGGTGCATGGAGTAAAGTGAGTACTTTCAACTCAGTGGTAATAATAGAGAACAATAACTGAGCGATAAGAAAATACGTATAGGCACACCAAAATGCTATACAAGAGAGTACAATCTCCTTTTGAAAAGCCGAAATAATGTGAAAATCTTTTAGAAAATCTCAAGATCAGCTAAAAAGATCAGTTTTGAAATTCTATTTTTACATATTTTTTTTACCTTTTCAACAGGCAGCATATGAATGCTAAGTCAGATAGAGCAAGTCCACTGTAACGACCCGGCCAGTCGTTTTCCAAATTTACGCCCCGATCCCCAATTAACTGCTTCCCTTAAGTTCATTTCTGCTATTGTGATTTGCCGGGATGTTCGGTTCTAGAATTTGGAGTGTTTTGTGATACTTAGTCCCTAAATAAGAGTTTTATAGTTGAAAATGGCTCGTATTCAGAATAGTGTTAAGACGACCTTGGAACGGAAATCTGATGGTTCCGTTAGCTCCGTTAGGTAATTTCGGGGTTGGGAGCGTGTTCGGAATATATTTTGGGGGTCCGTAGCTCATTTAGGCTAGAAATGCCGAAGTTTGAAATTTTTGAAAACTCCGGTCGATAGGCGAGATTTTGATCTGGGAGTCGACATGGAATTCCGATAATTGAAATAGCTTTGTTAGGTGATTTTGGATATGCCTGTAAATTTTAAGGTCATTCGGACATCGTTTGGTCGGGTTTTTGATAGTATGTAGGTTTCAGAAGTTTTGGTTGAAACTTAGGCTTGAATCCGCCATAATTGGATGATTTTTGTGTTTAATGATATGTTTTTATGACTGGAACAAGTTCGTATCGTGATTTAGAGTAGGTTATCGCTTTTGGTTCAGGTCTCGGGGACCTCGGGGTGAGTTCGGGTGATTAAATTGAAGAAAATAGGAGTTTTAGCAGGTCTGGTGTTCTATCACCTGTTGTTTCCTCTTCTGCGGAGATTGGACCGCAGAAGCGGAGGAGGAAGCACAGGTGCGATTTTTGAAAGGGGCAGCTGAGTTCGCAGAAGCAAACATGTGATCTCTTTGGCGTGCACGTAGAAGCGGGCAGGGGCCCGCAGAAGTGATTGTGGTCGGCTGGTAATTACCCGTAGAAGCAGACATATTCCGCATAAGCGGTCATCGCAGAAGCAATGGTAGACCACAGAAGCGGTCCTGGGCAACTAAAGGAAAAGCCACAGAAGCGGAAGCAACCCCAGTGTCGCAGAAGCGAAAACTCACTGTAGGTTAAAGCTTCAGCTCTTTTCGAAATTTTAGAGTATTGGAAATATTTGGGGCCTCAAACTAGGAGAGGATTTTAGCGATATTGAGGAGGAAATCAAGGGGAATCATCAGGTAAGCACTCATGGACTCAATATGTTAAAACATTGATAAACCACAAATTAAACTTCTGAAAATGGAGGATTTTAAGGTGTAAAAATGGGGGATTTTGCTCTAAGCCTAAGAGAATGAAAATTGATGATTTGAATGAGCAAACAAACTCCTATTTCGATAAATTTTATATGGTTTGACTCGTGAGAGTACGAGGGTTCTAAAAACCTAAAAATATTTCGATTCAGAGTCGATGGTTGGAGGGGTATGTTGGTCATTTTACCCATTTTCATGTCATAGCTTTAATTTTATCGGTGTAATTAGTTACTTGCAATGTTATATACACTAGGTAATTGGTTTGAATAGATTTGGGCCACTCAGAGTCGGATACTTGTGGCAAGGGAGTCATTTCTTAGCAGTTTTCCACCGGGATTGAGGTAAGTGACTTGTCTAACCTTATGTGGGTAATTTTTTCCCTTAGAGGTATATATATATATATATATATATATATATATATATATATATATATATATATATATATATATATATATATATATATATATATATATATATATATATATATATATATATATATATATGTGTGTGTGTGTGTGTGTGTGTGTGTTAATTTAAATGCCTTGTACGCGAGGTGACGGGCGTGTACTTGCACAAATTGCTGAAAATCACCTTACTTGAATTGCTCAATCCGCGTATCTTTGTTATTTAATTGGTTTAATTTGTAAGATTTATCCTATGTTAGCTAGGGAAGCATGATTACATAGGATTAACTGCCTAAATGCCTACTTGCCTTAATTGAATTCCCTGGAACATGTTGAGACTAGATTAGTTGTTAATTTTAGCAGTGTACTTCACATTTCTCTTTGTTTTCTCTTATTTGATTGTGTTTGTGTTCTGTGGACTGCGGGTTCAATTCCCGGAGATCCGGTGCTACTGAGGTAAGGCTGCGGATTCAATTCCCGGAGATCCAGTGCTACTAAGGTAAAGGACTGCGAGTTCAATTCCCGAAGATCCCGTAATTCTGATATATGGACTGCGGGTTCAATTCCGGAGATCCTGTGATTTTGATATACGGACTGCGGGTTCAATTCCCGGAGATCTTGTGATACTGATATACGGATTGCGGGTTCGATTCCCGAAGATCCTAAGTTGCCAAGTATAAAAGGACCGCGGGTTCAATTCCCAGAGATCCTGGATTATTGATTTGTACTTGTTGTGTTGATCTCTCTTTGATAACTTAACTGTAGAAAGATTGTAGTATTTATTTCGTTTGCTATTATTTCAGACTTATTCCTATTTTTGTCGGTGTTATTATCAATATTTGTATTATTCTCGGTAGGGCCCTGACCTTCCTCGTCACAACTTCATCGAGGTTAGGCTTGACACTTACTGAGTACCGCCATGGTGTACTCATACTACTCTACTGCACAATTTGTTGTGCAGATCCAGGTCCATCTGATCAGACGCACTACCGGTGACTTAGGAGCATTTTCAGGAGACTCGAGGTATGAATCTTCTACGTCCGCAGATCCGGAGGGTCTTCTTCTATTCTTTTTAGTGATGTTAGTTATTCTTTTATTTCGGCTGTATAGACACTCTTGATGTATAGAGCCACAGTTGTACTTTCTTAGTCTGTGTTGCCCGTGAGTTTCTGGGTCTTGGTGGTTATATATTCTGGTATTGGTAAAGTGTATGTGTTAAGCGGCACCTATTACATTTCTTTTATGTCATTATGATGTTATCTTAGCTATTGTTCATAAGAGTTGTATATTCCGCATTGAGTTAGGCTTACCTAGTCGCGAATGCTGGGTGCCGTCACGACCCTAGTTCACCAGTCACGACCCTAGTTCACAAATCATGAACCTGTCATGACAGGTTCACAATTTGTGAACTACGGTCATGACAAGTTGGTATCAACACTCTAGGTTTATAGGAGTCACGGGACATAGACCGGTTATTTAGAGCCTCGCTGATCGATACGGAGACGTCCTTATTTATCTACGAGGGGCTATGTAACTGTTTAGGAAACTCTTCATTTCTTTTGAATTCCTTGTCGTGCGATATTTTTGACACCAAATCTAAACTTTTGTCTTCTATTCTCTAACAGATGGTCAGGACACGTGCTACTCGTGAGGATCAGGCACACGCGCCCCTTGCTGTCGCTGCTAGAGGCCAGGGTAGAAGTCAAGGACGCGCTCGAGGTGCAGCCACAATACCTACGCGCTCTACCGCTAAGGCACCGCCAGTGGATCAGGTTGGAGCGCAAACACCTGGTACACCTACTATAGCTACTACGACTCCAGCACTCCAGGAGACCCTAGCCCAGTTTATGAGCATATACACTACTCTAGCTCAAGCGGGATTGCTTCCTCTCGCTGCAGCTACATCTCAGGCCGGGGGAGGGGCCCATACTCCCGCATCCCGCACACCTGAGCAGCGAGTGCCCGTGGAGCAGGTTCCACAGGTTAGTACTATACCGCCTGCCGCACCAGTACAACCCGGAGGTGGGCATGCTACCTCCGAGGATGAGCAGCGCAGATTGGAGAGGTTCAAGAAGTATGATCCTCCAGTGTTCAGTGGTTTAGCTTCAGATGATGCCTTGGGATTTTTGTAGGAGTGTCATCGCATCCTCCTTACTATGGGTAGAGTGGAAACTAGTGGGGTTTCCTTTACTGCTTTTCAGCTTCGAGGGGCTGCTTGTGATTGGTGGCGTACATATGAGTTGGATAGTCTAGACGAGTCTGCCTCGTTGACCTGGACACAGTTTTCTGATATGTTTTTGAGGGAGTTTGTTCCCCAAAGCCTTAGGGCTGCTTGGCGAGCGGAGTTTGAGCGGTTGCGCTAGGGCTCTATGACATTATCTGAGTATGCGATCAGTTTCACCCGGTTAGCCAGGGTCTTATTTCACCTATCTGGTACAGCATGGCTAGAGAGATGGAGACAGATGTACCGTATCAGTAAGCAGTGAGTATTGCCAGATGGATCGAAGGTATGCTCACTAGAGAGCGAGGAGAGAGGGAGGCCAAGAGGTCTCGTGAGTCGGGTCATTTATATGGTGCTCGTACTACAACAGTCTGTCGATTTGGCAGGGGTTATTCCGGTCGTCCAGTTCATTCAGCATTACCAGCAGCTGGTAGCACTCCAGCTCCTCCAGTACCTTAGGAGCCTTACTATGCTCCCCCAGTTTCCAGTGCTCCTTCTGCGTGGGGTACCTCCAGGGGTCAGTCCAGCGGGAGCGAGGCCGGTTAGTCACAGCCACCACGTTCTTCGAGGGCTTGTTTTGAGTGCAGAGATACTCCCCATCTGGTTAGGGAGTGCCCTAGGCGTAGGAGAGGAGTGCCTCCACAGACTTCACAGCCTCATCGTGGTTCACTGGGGCAGCAGACCATCGTTCCAACCCCAGCTGTCGCCCCACCTGCCCAGCCAGCCAGGGGCGGGGATCAGGGTGCCAAAGGCCGCCCTCGAGAGAGGGGTCAGGCAAGATTTTATGCTATTCCGGATCGCACCGTATTTGTCACCTCCGATTCTATTATCACAGGTATTATCTTGGTTAGTCACAGAGAGGCATCGGTTCTATTCGATCCTGGTTCTATTTTTTCATATGTGTTCTCTTATTTTGCTTCACATCTAGGTGTGCCTCAGGATTCTTTGAGTGCCCCATTAATGTTTTTACTCCGATGGGAGGTTCTTTGGTTGTGGACCGTGTGTATCGGTCATGTTTGGTCACTATTTATGGTTTTGAGACCAGAGATGATCTTTTATTGCTCGATATGGTTGATTTCGATATTATTCTGAGCATGGACTGGTTGTCGCCTCACTATGCTATTCTTGATTGTCACGCCAAGACCGTGACGCCTGGCTATGCCAGGCATTCCACGTATTGAGTGGAGTGGTACTCTAGATCATACCCCTAGCCGTGTTATTTCCTTTCTCAAAGCTCGGCATATGGTTGAGATGAGATGTGCTGCTAATCTAGCTTATGTGAGGGATGTCAGTGTTAATAGTCCTTCTATTGATTTAGTCCCAGTGGTACGTGATTTCTCTGATGTATTTCCAGCTGATCTCTCGGGCATGCCGCCCGACAAAGATATCGATTTTGGTATTGACTTATTGCCGGGCTCTTAGCTCATTTATATTCCTACATACCGCATGGCTCCTCCTGAGTTGAAGGAGTTGAAGGATCAGTTACAGGAGTTGTTGGGTAAGTGTTTCATTCGACCTAGTGTTTTGCCTTGGGGTGCTCATGTGTTGTTTGTGAAGAAGAAGGACGATTCTATGCGTATGTGCATTGACTATCGCCAGTTGAACAAAGTTACAGTGAAGAACCGGTATCCTTTTCCACGTATTGATGACTTATTTGATCAGTTACAGGGTTCACACGTGTTCTCCAAGATTGATTTGCGCTCTGGTTATCATCAGCTGAAGATTCGGGAGCCAGATATCCCAAAGACTGCCTTCAGGACTTAGTATGGTCACTACGAATTCCTCGTTATGTCTTTCGGGTTGGCCAATGCCCAGTAGCTTTTATGCATTTGATGCATAGTGTATTCAGGCCATATCTTGACTCGTTCGTGATTGTTTTCATTAATAATATTTTGGTATATTTCGGGAGTCAGGAAGAGCACGAGCAGCACCTGAGGATAGTGCTTCTGACTCTGAGGGAGAAGCAATTATATGCAAAGTTCTCTAAATGTGAGTTTTGGCTGAGTTCAGTGGCGTTTCTATGCCACGTGGTGTCGAGCGAGGGTATTCGTGTGGATCCGAGGAAGGTGGAGGTCGTGCAGGGTTGGCCCAGGCCCTCATCAGCTACTGAGATTCGTAGTTTCTTTGGTTTTGTGGGTTATTATCGTCGCTTTGTGGATGGGTTCTCTTCGATCGCAGCACTTATGACTAGATTGACCCAAAAGGGTGCCCCTTTTCAGTGGACAGAGGAGTGTGAGGCGAGCTTCCAAAAGCTCAAGACAGCCTTGACTTCGGCCCCTATCTTGATGTTGCCTACCGGTTCGGGGTCCTATACAATATATTGTGATGCCTCACAGGTTGGAGTCGGAGCAGTATTGATGCAGAACGATAGGGTGATTGCCTACGCGTCCCGACAACTGAAGGTGCATGAAAAGAACTACCCTGTCCATGATCTTTAGCTAGCTGCCATTCTTCACACCTTGAAGATTTGGTGTCATTACTTGTATGGGGTTCCTTGTGAGATTTACACTGATCATCAGAGCTTGCAGCACTTGCTTAAGCAGAAGGACCTGAACATGCATCGGAGGAGATGGTTGGAGCTGTTAAAGGACTATGACATTACTATTCTTTATCACTCGGGCAAGGCCAGTGTGGTTGCCGATGCCTTGAGTCGCCGGGCGGAGAGTTTTGGAAGTTTGGCATATCTACCAGCTTCGGAGAGACCTATGGCTTTGCATGGTCAGGCTTTGGCCAGGCAGTTTATTAGATTGGATCTTTCAGAGCCCAGCAGGGTTCTAGCCTGTGTAGTTTTTCGGTCTTCTCTATTTGATCGCATCAGAGAGCGACAGCTTGATGACCCTTATTTGCTGGATCTTCAAGACAAGGTTAGGCATGGTGATACTCGAGAGGTCACCATCGGGGATAACAGAGTGATGAGGATGCAGGGGCATATTTGTGTGCCCAATGTAGATGATTTTCGAGAGTTGATTCTAGCTGAGGCCCATAGCTCGCGGTATTCCATCCATCCCGGTGCTACGAAGATATATCAGGACTTGAGGCAGCACTATTGGTGGAGGCGGATGAAGAAGTATATAGTTGACTATGTATCTAGATGCCTCAACTGCCAGCAGGTGAAGTATGAGCATCAGCGTCCGGGTGGGTTATTGCAGCAGATTGAGATCCCAGAGTGGAAGTGGGAGCGCATCACCATGGACTTTGTATTTGGACTTCCACGGACTATGAGGAAGTTGATTCTATATGGGTCATTGTGGATCGGCAGACCAAGTCCGCCCATTTCATACCTGTGTGCACTACTTACTTTCGGAGCGGTTGGCGAAGATCTATATCAGGGAGATAGTCCGGTTGCATGGTATTCCAGTTTCTATTATTTTAGACAGAGGTACTCAGTTTACTTCACGGTTCAGGAGGGACATGCAGTAGGAGTTAGGTACTTGGGTGGAGCTGAGTACAGCATTTCACCCCCAGACAGATGGCCAGTCCTAGCGCACTATTCATATTTTGAAGGATATGCTCCCTGCGTGCGTGATTGAGTTTGGAGGTTCATGGGATAACTTCTTTCCACTGGCGGAGTTTGCTTATAACAACAGCTATCAGTCCAACATTCAGATGGCGCTGTATGAGGCCCTATATGGTAGGAGGTGCAGGTCCCCAGTGGCTTGGTTCGAGCCGGGCGAGGCTAGGTTGCTAGGTATTAAGATGGTCCAGGATGCAATGGACAAGGTTAAGATAATTCAGGATAGACTCCGTGCAGCCCAGTCCAGACAAAAGAGTTATGCAGACAAGAATGTTCGCGATGTGGCATTTATGGTGAGCGGGTTATACTACGGGTCTCGCCCATGAAGGGTGTCATGAGATTTGGGAAGAAAAGGAAGCTGAGTCCGAGATTTATTGGGCCTTTTGAGATTTTGAGGCATGTTGGGGAGGTTGCTTATGAGCTTGCCTTATCTCCCAGCCTAGCCGGAGTCCATCCAGTATTTCATGTCTCTATGCTCCGGAGATACCATGGTGACCCGTCGCACGTGTTGGATTTCAGTTCAGTTCAGCTAGACAAAGATCTATTCTATGTTGAGGAGCCGGTGGCCATTTTGGACAGGCAAATCAGAAAGTTGAGGCCAAAGAACATCGCTTCGGTGAAAGGGTCAGCCGTCTAAGGAGGCGACTTGGGAGACCGAGTAGGATATGCGAAGCCAGTACCCTCATTTTTTCACCACTTCAGGTATGTTTTCTATGCTCGTTCGAGGACGAATGAATGTTTAAGTGTGGGAAGATGTAACGACCCGGCCGGTTGTTTTTGAAATTTATGCCCCGATCCCCAATTAACTACTTCCCCTAAGTTCATTTCTGCTATTGTGGTTTGTTGGGATGTTCGGTACTAGAATTTGGAGTGTTTTGGGACACTTAGTCCCTAAATAAGAGTTTTATAGTTGAAAAATGGACTGTATTCAGAAACGTGTTAAGATGACCTCGGAATGGAAATCAGATGGTTTTGTTAGCTCCGTTAGGTGATTTTGGGGATGGGAGCATGTTCAGAATGTATTTTGGGGGTCCGTAGCTCATTTAGGTTTGAAATGCCGAAGTTTAGAATTTTTGAAAAATCCGGTCGATAGGCGAGATTTTGATTCGGGAGTCAAAAAGGAATTTTGACAGTTGCAGTAGCTTCGTTAGGTGATTTTGGATATGTCTGTAAATTTTCAGGTCATTCGGACATTGTTTGGTCGGGTTTTTGATAGTATGTAGGTTTCGGAAGTTTTGGTTGAAACTTAGGCTTGAGTCCTCCATAATTGGATGATTTTTGTGTTTAATGATATGTTTTTATGATTGGAACAAGTTTCTATCATGATTTGGAGTAGGTTGGTGCTTTTGGTTGAGGTCCCGGGGACCTCGGGGTGAGTTCGGGTGATTAAATGGAAGAAAATGGGAGTTGCAGCAGGTCTGGTGTTCTGTCACCTGTTGTTTCCACTTCTGCGGTGCTTGGACCATAGAACCGAGTCCGCAGAAGTGGAGGAGGAAACGCAGGTACGATTTTTAAAGGGGCAGCTGAGTTCGCAGAAGCGAACATGTGATCGCTTAAGCGGGCAAGCGCCCGCAGAAGCGATTGTGGTCGGCTGGTAATTACCCGCAGAAGCGGACATATTCTGCATAAGCGGCCATCGCAAAAGCGATGGTAGACCACAGAATCGCTCCTGGGCAACTAAAGGAAAATCCGCAGAAGCGGGATCGAGAAAGCAACCCAAGTGTCGCAGAAGCGAAAAGTCAGTGTAGGTTAAAGCTTCAGCTCTTTCCGAAATTTCAAAGTATTGGAAATATTTGGGGCTTCGAACTAGGAGAGGATTTTAGCGATTTTGAGGAGGAAATCAAGGGGAATCATCAAGTAAGCACTCATGGACTCAATTTATGTTAATACATTGATAAACCACAGATTAAACCTCTGAAAATGGAGGATTTTAAGGTGTAAAAATGGGGGATTTTGCTCTAAGCCTAAGAGAATGAAAATTGATGATTTGAATGAGCAAACGAACTCCGATTTTGATAAATTTTATATGGTTAGACTCGTGAGAGTATGGGGATTCTGAAAACGTAAAAATATTTCGATTTTGAGCCGATGGCTGGAGGGGTATTTTGGTCATTTCACTCATTTTCGCGTTGTAGCTTTAATTTTATCAGTGTAATTAGTTACTTGCGATGTTATTTGCATTATGTAATTGGTTTGAATAGATTTGGGCCACTCGAAGTCGGATACTCGTGGCAAGGGAGTCATTTCTTAGCGGTTTTGTACCGGGATTGAGGTAAGTGACTTGTCTAACCTTGTGTGGGGGATTGTCTCCCCTAGGATATATATATGTGTTAATTTAAATGCCTTTTACGTGAGGTGACGGGCATATAATTGCGCAAATTTCTGAAAACCACTTTACTTGAATTTCTCAATCCGCGTATTTTTGTTATTTAATTGGTTTAAGTGACTTGTCTAACCTTGTGTGGGGGATTTTCTCCCCTAGGATATATATATGTGTTAATTTAAATGCCTTTTACGTGAGGTGACGGGCGTGTACTTGCACAAATTTCTGAAAATCACTTTACTTGAATTTCTCAATCCGCATATCTTTGTTATTTAATTGGTTTAATTTGTACGATTTATCCTGTGTAAGCTAGGGAAGCATGATTAGATAGGATTAAGTGCTTAAATGCCTACTTGCCTTAATTGAATTCCCTGGAACGTGTTGAGACTAGATTAGTTGTTAATTGTAGCAGTGTACTTCATATTTCTCTTTGTTTTCTCTTATTTGATTGTGTTTATGTTCTGTGGACTGCGTGTTCAATCCCGGAGATCCGGTGCTACTGAGGTAAAGGACTACGGATTCAATTCCCGGAGATCCTGAGATACTGATATACGGACTGCGGGTTTAATTCCCGGAGATCCTGAGATACTGATATACGGACTGCGGGTTCCATTCACGGAGATCCTGAGATACTGATATACGGACTGCGGGTTCAATTCTCGGAGATCCTGTGATACTGATATAAAGGACTGCGGGTTCAATTCCCGTAGATCATGGATTATTGATTTGTACCTGTTGTGTTGATCTCTCTTTGTTAACTTAACTGTAGACAGCTTGTCGTATTTATCTCGTTTGCTGTTATTTCAGACTTATTCCTATTTTTGTATTGTTCGACGTTATTATCATTAATTTTATTATTCTCGGTAGGGTCCTGACCTTCCTCGTCACTACTCCATCGAGGTAAGGCTTGGCACTTACTGAGTACCATCGTGGTGTACTCATGCTACTCTTCTGCACACTTGTGTTGTGCAGATCCAGGTCCATCTTATCAGACGCACTATCGGTAAATTAGGAGCATTTTCAGGAGACTCGAGGTATGAATCTGCTACGTCCGCAGATCCAGAGGGTCTTTTTCTATTCTTCTTAGTGATGTGAGTTATTCTTTTATTTCAGTTGTATAGACACTCTTGATGTATAGAGCCACGGTTGTACTCTCTTAGTCTGTGTTGCCCGTGAGTTTTCGGGTCTTGGTGGTTGTATATTCTGGTATTAGTAAAGTGTATGTGCCGAGCGGCACCTATTACATTTCTTTTTTGTCATTCCGGTGTTATCTTAGCTATTGTTCATAAGAGTTGTATATTCAGCATTAAGTTAGGCTTACCTAGTCGCGAAGGCTGGGTGCCATCATGATAGGCTCACGATTGGTGAACTAGGATCATGACATCCGCTCAGAAGTCAGCCCATTGGGCATAGCACTCCTCAACATGTAACACCAGAGTATCTGGTCAACAAGGCAAGTAACAGTATGTATGCCAATAATATATGAGTGCTAATGTCAATGTCATGCCACGTAGTACAAACATGATTGAATGCAATGTAGTGCAATGCAATGTATATGACCATTGCGGCGTGCAGCCCGATCCACTTGGTTACTCGCGCTCACTGTGGGGGTTTAGACTCTGGAGGGGCTTCTACAGCAATACTGTGGAGTGCAGTCCGATCCATATACTACTGCGGCGTGTAGTCTGATCCATGCAATATGCTACTGCGGCGTGCAGTCTGATCTGTGCATGTATATGTGTCACACCTCCCTTTTTACTACCTTTTTAGTTTTCCCAAATAAGGAGAATAAGGTACACCTCGCTAATTATAAATACCCCCGGAAAGGGATATAATAACAACGAGGAAGGAGTTTTTCCAATTTAAGGACAATCGGTTCGGGATTTTATTTAGAATTTCAGAGTCGCCGCTTGGGAAAATAATGGTGTCCCAAGTCACCGGTTAATCCCGAATCCGAGGACGTTGACTCTACTTAACAGTCCGCGCAACAAGAAATCCGGTTAAGGAATTATGTTAACCGGGGAGAAGGTATTAGGCACTCCCGGATTCCGTGGTTTCAGCATGGTCGCTCAACTGTCATTTTTTATTTTACTTGATTTCACTATATGCTTTAACAATGTGTGCGTGTTTCACTTTTAATATTTTATGACTTGCGACGTCACGAAAACGTATTTCGAGTCACAATGCAACCTGTACGCCTATGACTTTTAACACGTTTCAGCTTTACCGAGATTTAAGATTTGAGTCACATTAAATGTGCACTCATATTAGGAAGGTATATTTTTAAAATCGTGCCTTATAGCGTCTACGGCTTATTACTCTTTTGGAAAGACCGTGAAATTTACTAATGGCCTTCCCGAATCTATCACATTATTATTTGTTTATATGGGGGCCATGCTTATTTTGTTTTTATACGAGGCTCGTCCCATTTGTATTTTAATAGTCCAATCCTAATAAATACTATGTTTTCTATTATTGGTTTTTCCTTAGTCATTTTTAGCTATGTTATAATTTCATAAGCATGTCCAGGCCTTAGCATTTATATTTCTGGGCCTGGACGCTTGGGCTCGCATTCAGTAGACTAACCTGCATATCTGGGTTTCAAAAACCCAAAATACACTGAAGTCATTTTTCAGAAGCCCAATTATAAGTCTAATTGAATCCAGGCCAGCGCTATTCTTCAGGCCCAGACCAGACGAGAGAAAGTGAAAAAAAAAACAGAATTGGAAATTCATGATATACACAAGTACTTGAAATCAAAAGAAAAATTAACTCAAATTGTATTTATTTCTGAAAGTGAAACAGGAATACAGAATTAACTATATCAAAACTAATTTACCATTATCTAACACTATCGAATTTGAATAACAAATTGCCTTTTTTTATATTTTTTTATCAATAACGTATAACCCTAACTATGTAAACAGGATTATTATTGATTAATAGTAACAGATTATACTTAGCTACACAACAGGATTATTACTTAACATATTACTAACTATGAATCATACTCTTTTGATTGTAATTATCAATTGTTAATTGTATTTAAACAGTAGGCTAATTGTGTAACTATTTCGATCAGTCACATGGTTCTTAACTTTGTAATTAGTTACTTGTTTTAAACTACGTTATTTCCAGTTGCTATTAAACTATTTAAGATGAACAAACAAACATCAAGCTAAACTAATTACCACGTGCTAATTCAGATTATTACTGTGGTTATATGCCTGTTATGAAATCATTTTTTAAAAGCTAGGTGAGTTAGTTCAACTAATTAACCTGTTTTTAACTAAGTCTAGGTGATTATAGCTATTTCTACTATAATCTATATCCTATCTATTACATTGTCTTCAGCATCATCTCATGTTCCATATGTTTCAATTATACAACTATTTCCTATCAAATTACAAAGTATCTACTTGTGTGATAAAATGAAACATATAATAGTAACAGAAACAGTCTTCTTCTAAAAATCAACTCATAGAATTCATTCTTCAATATCAACTGCCGATTACGTGTCAAAGTAATAGTTGTGTACCTGATTCAGCAAAAGAGATCTATGAGTCTAAGGATGCAAGTGAGGAAGGATAATCACTTGATCACAGCAGCAAAAAACACAGCAGCAGAATCGAATAAACAGAACAAGCATATCAAACACAGTTGAATCAACACAGCCGAACAAAGCTTTCAAGTTCAGCAAATAGCAATCCAGCAGCAAACTTGAAGAAACCCAATAGAATCCAGCAAATAAGAGTAATAGATGATTCCTAGTTGAGTTTCAGAAATGTGCTCGACCAATACCCAGTAGTTCACTCTTAGAATGTAATATTTTACTCTTAATTTCAGAAGTTTTCTCTGAATTTCTAAAATCCAGCTCTTTTCCAGGCTTAATTACAGCCTATTTATAGGTGTGAGTGGTGAAATTTTGAGGGGGAAATTCAAAAATCTTATTACTAATTCCCTCCCCTTAATTCTTTATTAACTACAGTTTAGTACCTATTTTCAGATTTAAAATGCCTTCCAGCCCTTGCTGGAAGGTTCAAGGGGGATCTTTTGGCTTCTATTATGGGTTTATTACTATAGTACCCTCACTTGCTAAGGTTTTTAACAATTAAGCCTTTTTATTGGGTCTGTTTTACCCTTTGTTTTGTGTATTATTGCAGAAATTATAGGCTTGAATGTCTAATTTATCCCCACATGCTCTATTAAATCTACAACTATGCCATTTTCATACCTTTTATACCCCTGCTATCATCTATTAATTACCCGACTTGTCCAAGGTCAAGGTATTCAGATTTTAATTGTTATTTAACTGCTGGCCACTTATTATAAGTCATTTAAGACTTAGCCAGGTTTACACCTTAGTTTCTTTCAATTTTATCCTCTTTTAAGAGGTAACTTTTTATTATTGCTTATAAAGTTGAATTGCATGACTAGCCTGCTTATTACTTAGAATTAAACACTTCACAGAATTAGTCAATCCAGTGTTTGGACTTAGCTTTGCAAAATTAGTTACTCCTATTATTTGGACTTATAACATCGGCCACTTAGGTTTTTTAGAGTTACCAAATTAGTCTTTTAGACTTAAGCTTATCATTATAGAGTTGGCCACTTTCAGAATTAAGTTTAACCTTACAGAATTAGCCACTCTTTAAATCATTTCAATGGTAGCCATTTTGGATTACTTTTCAATTTTAGCCAATTATGGTACTTTCAATTTTAGCCAATAGCCATTCATCTAATCAATTATCTATTACAGCTATAACCAATACCTTAAAACACAATAGGACTAATTATAGTCTAATACATGAATTCATCACAAATACAACCTACTTATGTCAATTTGCACACATAGCCACAATCAGAAATTATTTATCATTTAATCAAAACTCAGAGGGAAATTTGATAATGGTTGAATTTCAATTAAACAACTCATAACTCAGATTCAAGCATAGCTAACAAATCTAACATAAGGAAACATACCCAGAATACATCCATGCTCAGACTTATAAGAAACCCTAAAAGGCTCAAATATACCAGTCAAGTATAGTAGACAGGATTGATAACAGGCTAGTGATAGCAAATTTATTGAAGACTAGAATATCAGAAGATGAACTAGTGACAGCATGTCATAACAGGAAACATATCAAAGGTAAAATGAAGAGAAGATAGAAGATGGAGAGATTATAACAACTAATCATGCGAACAGACTAATTTCAACTAACAAAGAAAGCAAAATAAGCACAGAAATCATACTAACAAATAAAACAGAAAAAACAAGAGATGAGGACTTAGCTTGCAGGAACTGTCTCCTGAGCTTCCTCAATCTTTTTCTTTCTTTTCTTTTCCTTTCTTGTTTTCTTTTTCTTTTTCATTTCTTTTTTTAAATTTTCAGACTTCAAAGACTTGAAGTCTTTATTTTCTGATTTTCTTAAATCAAATTGTTTTCTTGGGTTTTTGTGGTAGAGATGAGTGTTAGAAGATATATGGGTGTGTTTTGGGGTGGGTATTATTTGGTGGTTCGCCGGAGTTAGGGTTCCGGCGAATCTGTTTTGAAGATTCGAGCGATTCCAGTGAAATTCGAAGGAAACCACTCATGTGGGGTTAAAGATCCCCTCATGGTAGTTGGATGGTGTAAATCTGGGAGGTTGTCTCATAGGTTGATGGTCACCGGAGAAAATTTCGGTGGCCAAAGTTTCAAGAACAAGGGGTTTCTCTGGGTTTCTTTAAGGTTTCATGGTGGTTTTATGTAAAGAAGAAAGAAGAGAAAGGTTTTGGGGTTAGGGGTGGTTGGAGACGGCCATGGGAACCGGCCAGTTTCCATGGTCGGAGATGGAGAAGAAGAGAGGTGAAGAAGAAAGGGGTGAGGCGGGTAGGGTTTTGGAACAAATGAAATGGCCGGTCTCTGAAGAGACCAGGCCTTAAATACCTTTAATTGCCTGATTGATCCTGGCCTTTGGATCATTCTTGATCAATGGCCAGGAACCAAGGATCTAAAACAGCGTCGTTCAAGCGTTACATGGAGATGGTTTAGTCTCCGTCAGATCATTCTAAATGGACGGCCAAGATTCACCTGATGAAACTATGTCGTTTGGTTTAATTACGGGGATTTAAAATCAATCGTTGGATCAAATACACAGACGGCCAGGATTTAATTTTATATAAAATTGGACCGGATTTTATAATCTTCTGGGCTGATATGTTTTGGGCTTTAACATTTTGGCCCAGTTATTGTATTTTGTGTATTTTTGCGTATTTTAATTATTTTTACGTATTTTTCTTGTTGTATTTTATTTTCTCTTTTTATATTCTTTTTCAATTACTAACTCTCTTTTAATTTTCTATTTTCTCTAATTTTTCTGGTATATTTTGACATTCTTTGCTATTTTTCTTTAATTTCCGGTATATTTATATTTTTTGTTGATTTTCTTTTAATTCCTTTATTTTGTGACATTTTATAATTAACCTATTTTTTAATTTTCTCATTTTAGTTTCTAATTGTTTCAATCACACACATACACTTTATTTCAATCAAACATATAATTGCAAACAAAAATATTATTTATTTTAATATTGGAATTTATTTGCCTAGGGCAAAAATCACGTGCTCACAATATGCATATTCAAACATAAAACTCGAGGTCTGGCCTCCTCACGTTACTCGTCATGCCCTCACATAAAGCCCTCGGCCCCTCAGGCACCAGTAAAAAATTAATACTCCGCTCGAATGATAGTTCAAATATCAGTTAAAACTCCAGGTTGGAGTAAAATATAGCTGAGTTCAAAAGCAGTGTAAATCATACGGACTGAGTTCAAATAGTATTTCAAACAGTGAGGGAAAACAGTGATGATAGTTCATAAAGAGTTTCAATAATCGGCAATAAGTATGGCAATGAGCCCAAATCATAATGATAACAACAATACATTTGCAAATATGCAGTAAAAACCAACAACCAGGACGGACCAAGTCACGATCCCCAACGGTGTTTTACCCCACGCTCAGGTCCAGCGTGCAGGTCACCTCAATACAGCACTAAGATGTGCAAATCCGAGGTTTCAAACCCTCAGGATATCATTCCCAAATATTACTCATCTCGAACCGGTGAAATCTCAAGCTCGCAACGCCTTTGCTCCTCAAACCGGCCTCCACGCGCGTCGAAACTATCAAAAATTAGTACAAATATATCATGATAGGCTAATAGAACAACACCCAATCGAAAGCAATCGAAATATAACAAAAATCTCGGAACTAGCAAAACTCGAGCCCTAGGCCTGCTTCTCGAAAAATTATAAAACTTACATTTCCGGAATCCTCGTCTCACCACGAGTCCGTACATATAAAATTTATCACTATCGGAGTTCAAATGATCCACCAAAACCTAATTTTACATAGCAAAATTCCAAGCCCTAGCTTCCTCAATTTATACCCAAATTTAGAAAATTAATGGAAGATTCTTTGATAAAATGATATATTAAGACCACGAGACCTACCTCCAATCACTTCCCAATGAAATCCTTCTATCAATTAGCTCTCAAGGTGCTCAAAAATGGAGGAAAATATGAAAGCTTCGTGACTGATTTCTTTATTAAAAACCCTTCTGTCGCCCAGTTTTAACCCTATGCGATCGCAACCCCTGGCATGCGATCGCAATGAATAAAATTTCAGGAGTTCAAAATTACTCTATGCAAATGCACAACACCATATGCAATTGCAGTGCAACCTTCCAACCTTATGCGATAGCGACCTACTTCATGCGATCGCATAGTGAAAAATATGCTGCCCCTCAAACCTCTTATGCGATCGCGTCCAGTACAATGCAATCGCACTACTTCACTAACAAATGCTATGTGATCGCAGCCTTGAACATGCGATCGCATAGAACAAATATGCCCTGCAATAACTGCTGCAATTCAGCAGCTTCCAACAACCAAGTTTGGTCCGTTTGACCACCCGAATTTATCTCGAGGCACCCGGGACCTCAACGAAAACCACCAAACTACTCCAGAACACAATACGAACTTGTTCCAATCATAAAAATATATCCTTAAACACAAAAATCATCAAATTAATGCGGATTCAAGCTAAAGTTTCAACAATAACTTTCGAAACCAACATTCAATCAAAAATCCAACCAAACGATGTCTGAATGACCTGAAAATTTGCATATATATCTAAATTTACCTAACGAAGCTACTACAACTGTCGGAATTCCCGGATCAAAATCTCATCTATCGACCGGAATTCGCCAAAATTCCAACTTCACCAATTCAAGCCTATTTCTACACCGGACCTCCAAATTCAATTCGGATCGCTCTCCTAAGACACAAATGATATCCCGAAGCTAACCAAACCATCAAAATTCGATTCCGAGCCTTCTAACTTCATAGTCAACTTTCGGTTGACTTTTCTAAAACAAGCTTCCTTCTACAAGGCTATGTGCCTTCTTTTCAACCAAAACCATTTCAATTACACCCGATCAACTCTAACAGTGATATAAAAACCTGAAGCAATACAATAAGGGGAAAGGGGGTGGTAACTCTCGTGACGACGGTCCGGATCGTCACATTTCAAGTGACTGTGAATAAATAATTCCATAAGTTTATATATACATATATATACATATATATATATATATATATATATATATATATATATATATATATATATATATATATATATATATATATATATATATATATATATATATATATATATATATATAGACAAAGCGGGCTTTAATCTTGTTCTAATTAATTTCTTTTGAAAATTAGTTGTCACATTTCGCATTTATTTATAAATTTCGAAATTCCTAATTATTATTTTTATATAAGCTAAATTCCTTTCCATTAATATTTGTTTCAATTTAAATGATTGTATTACTTTTTGTAGTTCGTAATTAATTAGTATTTTTCTTTCTTTATTATAGAGAATATTTTAAATAAGAAATATAGTCATTTTAGGCTATCCTTAAAACAAAGGAGGTGTGCCTCGCCATATTAAATTACAAATTGTGGGGCCCTCGATAAAAGGATGTAATAATTTGATAGATTTCGGAGTTGGTCGTTTAGTGAATTTTTACGACCTCTTCTAAAAAATAATAATGCGTTAGTATTTTTAAGCGCGTATTTAATAATCTTATCTCCCTAAATTGGGGTGCACATTTATGTGACCCAAATCCAAATCTCAACAAAAATTAAAATGTGTCAATAATCACGGGTACATTGATTGTGCGTGGTTTGAAATGAATTTTAATGATGTTGTATTTATTCTATTAAAATAATAAATAATAATATTTAAAGTGGTTAAAGGTTAAAATTTGCACATAAGTTAAAGCATGGTAAATCAGATAAATATGCCGAATCTGACAGTTGAGCGACCGTGCTAGAACCACAGAACTCCGGAATGCCTAACACATTCTCCCGGGTTAACAGAATTTCTTATTCGGATTTATGGTGTGCAGACTGTTAAACAGAGTTATTCTTTTCCTCGATTCGGGATTCAAACAGTGAATTGGGACACCATAAATCTCCCAAGTGGCGACACTGAATTAAATAAATAAATCCCATTTCAATTGTCCTTTAATTGGAAAAACTCCCTTGTGTCCTTGCGGGTGCCCGCCAAAAGGAGGTGTGACAACCACGAGTTGTGAATCACAATGGAGGATGAGTCGTCGAGCTCTATATTTGACCGCTAACTTCATAACTGCAATCACGGCCTCATACTTGACCAAATTGTTAGTCATCTTGGGACATCATATAGACTGATGAATTATCTCGCCCGTGAGGACTTCAAGAACGAGTACCAATCTTGATCCTGATGCATTGGAGGCGCCATCATTATAGAGGGTCCAGAGGTCGGTACCAGGGGAGGCACGAATGGCCTCCAGTTCCGCTTCTGGCAGAATCTCTATGCTGAAGTCGGTGACAAAATTTGCAAGTACCTGCGACTTGATAGCGTTTCTTGGGTGACAGGATATGTCATGCTCGCTGAGCTTTATGGCCCATCTGGCGAGCCTGTCCGACAACTCAGGCTTATGTAGGATGATTCTTAGGGGGTAGGTTGCTATTACTTTTATGGGGTGACACTGAAAATAGGGTCTAAGCTTTCGTGAAGCTACGACCAGTGCCAGGGCAAACTTATTGAGGTATGCGTACCGTATTTCAGCATCCACCAGGGTTTTGCTGATATAGTAAATAGGAGACTGCATAATTTTATTTTTGCGGACCAAGACTGTGCTGACAATGACTTCGGACACTGCCAGATATACCAGCAAAGATTCGCTCGGGTTCGCTTTGACTAGCAATGGTGGTGAAGACAAGTATGATTTTAATTTTTTCAAGGCCTCGACGCATTCCTTGTTCCACTGTAGCCCATGATCTTTTCTCAATACATTAAAAAATTTATGGCACCTGTTGGAGGATCGCGAGATGAACCCGGATAGGGTGGCTATTCGACATGTCAGCTTTTATACCTATTTTTTATTGTTCAAAGTCTCAGGTATTACGTTCATTGCCTTGGTCTGGTCCGGGTTGAACTCGATACCTCGTTGTGATATGAGGAAGCCCAAAAACTTTCCTGATTTTACGCCGAATGTGCACTTTTTGGGTTCAACTTCATCCCGTATCGTCTGAGTATATCGAAGGCTTCTTTCATATAGTTGATGTGATCTTCTTTCTTTGCCGACTTCACTAGCATATCATCAATATAGACCTTCATGGTCTTGCCAAGCTATTCATTGAATATTTTAGTAACCAGTCTCTGATATATCGCCCCTGCATTTTTGAGTTCGAAGGGCATCACCTTGTAGCAATATGTCCCTTGGTGGGTCATAAAAGTTGTCTTTTCTTGGTCCTCCTCGGCCATTATGATTTGGTTGTAGCCGGAGTAGGCATCTAAGAGGCTTAGCAGTTTATGTCTTGCTGTGGCGTCAATCAATTGGTCAATGTGAGATAATGGGAATGAGTCTTTCGGGCATGCTTTATTAAGGTCGGTGAAATCTATCCACATTCTCTATTTCCCATTTTTCTTTTTTACCATGACGATGTTGGCAACCCATTGGGGTACTTTGATTCTTTTATGGACCCATTGGCTAGTAGCTTATCTACTTCTTCACTGACCGCCTTATTGATTGCAGCGTTGAACTTCCTTCTAAATCGCCACACTGGCAGATATAGCGGGTCGACGTTCAGTTGTGGGTGGCAATGTCTTTCGGGATTCCTGACATTATCTGAATGAGAAAAAACAAATAAATCTGCATGGTTAGTTAGAAATTTATGGTACTTACTTGGGTCACAGAGGCTGTGTCCGATGTAATCTTTCTTTGTGTGGTCGGTGCTGTCCAGTTAGACTGGGTCGAGATACTTCACCGTTGCTTTGCAGGATTCTACGATGTCTAGATCTTTAATAGCTTCTGTTGTTGGGTCGACCTTAGTCCCCGACACAGCTGATTGTTATGCCTCCGTACTCGCTTCTTTCAACCGTTTGGTGTGGTTGCAGTCTTGAGCTATTTGATAGTATTCTTGCGCGGTGCGCGGCTCGCCCCAAATGCTAAATATTCCCCAAGGGGTGGAGAACTTGATCACTTGGTAGAAGCTTGAGGGGACTGCTCGCATGGCATGTATCCATTGGCGTCCTATGATGGCGTTGTAGTCCGTCTCTTGGTTCATGACATGGAAATTGGTTTCCACTGTAACTCCTCCCACTAAAATCGGCAATGATACCTCCCCAGACGTCCGTTCCACTGCATTGTTAAAATATATCAGTGTTATGCAATATAGTATTATTCTATCTTTGAGTCTCAATTGCACGAGTACACTTGGATGGATAATACAGGCGCCGCTTCCATCGTCAACCATGATTCTCTTAACATCAGTATCGGCAATACGTAAAGTTATGACCAAAGCATCATAATGAGGAGAAGACAAATAGTCAGCATCGGACTTATCGAAGGTGATACTTTCTTCGAAGGTGTCATATTGTTTGTGGGTAATTGTTGAATTGTCGCCTCCTCCGACGATTATGTTTATAGTGCGTGCTGGTGAAGGTGGCTTCGGTGGCCCTTGGGGTTGTTCCCACCCTCATGCGAAGTTGTTCTTTCCCTTATTGCTAAGCAGCTCCCTCAGGTATCCTTAGTTCAGCATCCTGACTACCTCTTGTAGTAGACCTATGCAATCTTCAATTTGGTATCCTCTTTCCTGGTGGAACTCGCACAGGATGTTCGACTTCCTTATGGAGGATCAAATTTCATTTTCTGCGGCCATTGTACCTTGGTGGCCAGCTTCTCCAGTGCATATACTATTTATGAGGGAGACAGAGACACGCAAAAGTTATGGGCAGATAATAAAGGAGGCATACCTTTTCCATTGCGGAGTGGAGCGATATGTTGTTGTAGTGCCTTGGCGGTGGTGGATGAGAGGATCTGACGTAGGGCTGATGCCTTTATTTGTTGAAGTGTGATGGTTGTTCCCGTCTCCCGTCGTTGTGTCGATCCCTTCTTTCTTCTGATTGTATCGTCGTTAGCCGCTGGGTCGGTCCATTAAGGTCGTCCTCACCCGCTCGTACTTTGGCACAGTAGGTGTTGTGGATCTTCTCCCATGTGGTAAAGGATACTTCGTGAGTCGTCTCAGCAGCTTATTGGTCGCCCTCGAACCATCTCTACTTAGACCGTTTTGGAAAACTGTGACTGCCATGCCTTTTGATACATTTGGTAGGCCTATCCTTACTCTGTTGAATCTGGCCAAGAAGTCCATGAGTCCCTCTCCTGTGGTTTGTCTGACAGTGAAGATATCGTTGACCCTGGCCTCTACTTTCTTTACTCCTGCATGGGCGGTGGCGAACTTATCCGCCATTTTTTTGAATGTCGATATTGTTCTTGCTGGCAGTTGTGAGTACCATATTAGCGCCCCCTGTGAACGTTTCTCTGAACGTTTTCATCAATACGGATGGTACTTGTTCTTTGGATAAATTGTTGCCCTTCGCCGCGGTTACATAGTGGATAAGGTGGTATTCGGGATTCGTCGTCCCATCATATATCCTTAAGTAAGGTGGCATCTTGAAGGTTTTCGGGATTAGGTGAGGGGTAGCCTCTTTGCTGTACGACTGTTCGACGAATCTTCCTATGTTGCGTTTTGGTACTAACTTAGGAGCACCAGAAATTTTTCCTTGTTCTCATTCTCCATTTCTTCCATCTTCTTAATGATGGCTGCGAGTGTGGCATCGTTGGTCTGGATATCAGTGTGGGTGTTGTTTGTTTGTTCAGTATCAGGTTCACTGGTGGTGGTGATGTATGTCATTAACGGGTTCTTAATGTTTCTTTGGGGTGACTTTTCGAGAAAGATACCTAGGGTGTTCATCAACCACTCCTCTAGTAGTTTCTTGACCATCGAGGGTGGTGTTTCTTTGACTGAAGATGTAGAGGCTCCTTTTTCCGTGCAAGATTGTTAGGTCTTCAGATGAAGAGGGTGAGATCTCTTCATCCAGTGCACTACCAGGTGTTGTACTCAATATGTTCTCTTTACTGGCCTCGTTGAGAGGTCCTATGAGGTTGGTTGTGGCGCCTGCTATTGCTTTCATTCTTGCCTCACTTTCTGCCATTTTTTGATTTCTGTGGGGTGTGAAGGATGGTGGTTCTTTGCTCTTTTCGATATCTAGGTGCAAAACTATGATTTCGATTGCCGAAATCCCCACAGACAATGCTAAATTATTTGACTCGAAAGATAATAATTATGTTGCAGGTGAATACAATCAAAATGAATCAAAGGTAAATCGTAACCGAAGATAATGAGACCTAGAGATATATATTATTGCTTTCAACAGATTGGGTATTCAAGAGAGAAAAAGAGAGAGAAAGAGAGAGAAAGGGAAAGTTTGCTCCAGAAAGACTAGATGCCTTTAAAATATTAGGATCCTCCTTTCTATAATAGGTGAACCCCCTTGAAATAATAAAATAATACAGAGATTAGTCACGTTCTTTCGAGGAGACGAAGAGACCGATGACACTCTTCACCCTAATATTTTTAGGTCGTGCACTCACTTCGGCTATTGTGTAGTCGTTGTTCATTACTACGGTAATGGGAAATATTTTGGAGCTTGAATATAATTATGTACAAGATTTGAGTGATTCTGACATATAAGGAGGGAAAAATGGTTGTGACAGAGGAAAGAACTAAAGTTCCCTCGTTCTATTTTCACCTACTATTTAAATTCTATTACAACAACAACAACAACAACAACAACAACAACCCAGTATATTCCCACAAGGTGGGGTCTGGGGAGGGTAATATGTAGACAGGCCTTACCTCTACCCGAGAGGGCAGAGAGGCTGTTTCCAATCGACCCTCGGTGCATTGAAAAGAAAGGCAAACAAAAACAAAAACCGCATTAGTTATACCAACATACATCGCAAAAAATTGTCTAAACATAAGAGGAATAAATAACATCAATAAGAAGATATGCATGCAATGATATTAAAACAGTAACTACCAGAAATGACTACCACAAGAGAACACAAACTAATCCTCTATGGGCGTCCCCACCACACCTCACCCACCCCGGGAAAAGAGTCCGAAAAATCTAGAATTCCCTATCCTACAACCCTGGTACTAGACCTCGAGACTTTCCTATCGAGGGTCATGTCCTCGGAAATCCGCATCCTGGCCATGTCCTGTTTAATAACCTCTCCCCAGTATCTCTTAAGCCTCCCTCTGCCTCGCCTCACACCAACCACCGCTAGTCGCTCACAACTCCTCACCGGGGCATCGGGGCTTCTCCTCCGTACATGCCCGAACCACCGCAGCCTCGCCTCTCGCACCTTCTCATCCACTAGGGCCACCCCCACCTTCTTCCGAATTACTTCGTTCCTAATCTTATCTAACCTGGTGAGCCCGCACATCCACTTAAGCATCCTCATCTCCGCAACCATCATCCTCTGAACATGATATTTCTTTACCGGCCAACACTCTGTCCCATATAGCATGGCAGGTCTATCCACAGCTCTATAAAACTTCCCCTTGAGTTTTTATAGCGCTTTCTTATCATACAAGACTCCGGAAGCAAGCCTCCACTTCGACCATCCCGCCGCTATACGGTGAGTGACATCCCCGTCTATCTCCCCGTCCCTCTGGATCACTGATCCAAGGTATCTAAAACTATCCTTCTTGGCTATGGCCTGAGATCCAATCATCAAGCTGCTCCCCACTACGCTCGGCTCAGTGCTAAACTTGTTAAATATTTTTATTTTGTAACGACAATTCTCAATCAACTTTTTTGTTTTGCCAATTTTCAGTTCAAAAAATACTATAGTATTAGTGCTCGACTGAAGTTTCTAAATAGTGTATAATATATTACAACAACAACAACAATTCAGTATGATTGCATTAGTGGAGTCCGGGAAGAGTAGTGTGTGCTTAGATCTTACCCCTAATCTGGAATAGAGAGGCTACTTCCAATAGACCCTCGACATCCTGTAACGACCCGACCGGTCGTTTTAGAAAATTACGCCCCAATCCCTAATTTGACTGTTCCCCTAAGTTCATTTCTGCTATTGTGGTTTGCCGGGAGAGTCGGTTCTGAAAATTTGAGCATTTTGGGACACTTAGTCCCTAAATGAGAGCTTTAAAGCTAGAAAATGGTCCGTAGCCGGAATAGTGTTAAGACGATCTCGGAACGGAAATCCGATGGTTCCATTAGCTCCGTTGGGTGATTTCGGGGTTAGGAACGCATTCGGAATGTATTTTGGAGGTCCGTAGCTCAATTAGGCTTGAAATGCCGAAGGTTGAAATTTTGGCGAATCCGAACGATAGGTGAGATTTTGATCCGGGGGTCGGAATGGAATTCCGACAATTTCTGTAGCTTTGTTATGTGAATTTGGATATGTCCGCAAAGTTTCAGGTCATTCGGACGTCGTTTGGTTGGGTTTTAGATCGAATGAGCAATTCGGAAAGTTTTAAGAAATTTAGGCTTGAATTCGATGTGAATTATGGGTTTTGATGTTGTTAGACGTGTTTTGAGGATTGGAACAAGTTCGAATAAGGTATTAGGATGTGTTGGTGTGTTTGGATAGGGTCCCGGGGGACTCGGGATGAATTCGGGTGATTAAACGGCAAGAATCTTAAAAACTTGCAGCAGGCTGGTGCCTGCCTTCTGTAGTATTCGCTTCTGCGGAGCTTGGACCGCAGAGGCGAGTCCGCAGAAGCGATATTTGCCCCGCAGGAGCGAGTTCGTGGGAGGCCAGCCTAGTTCGCAGGAGCGGACTTTATATCGCGGAGGCGATCACGCAGGAGCGGAAAGCCTTCCGCAGGAGCGGGAGTGGACTGTTTGGTGGCCTTCCGCGGGAGCGGACTTTTGTCCGCATAAGCGAAGTCGCTGAAGCGGCTTTTGAGTAAATGGCCAAGTGTCGCAGAAGCGACCATATGCCCGCAGAAGCGGAGTCGCTGAAGCGACCTAGAGACCGCAGAAGCGGAAATCGACCTGGGTTTAATGAGCAGTGAGGGTTAAAATTTCAGAAACATTTCCAACCATTGAGGGCTCGGCTTTAGGGGCAATTTGGGCGATTTTGAAGTAGAATTCGAGAGGTTTCTTCAGGTAATCAATTATGAACTCCAATTATGATTGTTGTTGATAATATTATGCAAGTTTTTCATGAAAATGGAGGAATTTGGGATAATTAATGGGGGTTTTCACCCTAGACCAAAACCTTTAGAAAACCTTTGATTTGAATGGGCAAACGGAGTCCGATTTCGATAAAGTTTATATGCACAGACTCGTATTGAGATAAGGAACCCGAATATATAATTTTTGTGATTTTTCGATAAGCGTACCAGAAGTCGGGTTTTGGCAACTTGTGGGTTTTGGTGAATTTTGAGTTAATTTGATTGGGTAATGCCCAATTGGCCTATTTTGATGTGATTCTATTGATTTTTATCGGATTCTACACTTGTGGAGGCCGACATTCGTGGCAAGAGGGTTATTACTTAGCGGTTTTGTACCGGAATTGAGGTAAGTGGCTTGTCTAACCTCGTGTGGGGGAATTTTCACCCCTAGGATATCATGTGATAATTTAAATGCCTTGTACACGAGGTGACGGGCATGTACATGCGCTGGTTGTTGAACACATACTTTATTTAAAAATGTTCGATGAGCGATATTTCTGTCTTTAGCTGTTAATTTGATATTTTACCGGTAGTAGTTAGAAAAGCATGATTAGGTAGTACCTGACTGTCTAGTTGCCTAATTGTCTTATTTTTGATAATTATTGGTACTATTTTTCGGTGAAGTTATAGTTAAGCATAATTTACTTTCTCTGTGTATTCCTTTATTTGCTGTGCTTGTGGACTACGGGTTCGATTCCCGGAGACCCAGGGCTGTGGGTTCGATTCCCAGAGACCCGGAGTGATATTGGTAAGGACTACGGGTTCGATTCCCGAGATCCTGAGTTATTGGTAGGGACTACGGGTTCGATTCCCGAGATCCTGAGTTATTGGTAGGGACTACGGGTTCAATTCCCGAGATCCTGAGTTATTGGTAGGGACTACGGGTTCGATTCCCGAGATCCTGAGTTATTGGTAGGGACTACGGGTTCGATTCCCGAGATCCCGAGTTATTGGTAGGGACTACGGGTTCGATTCCCGAGATCCTGAGTTATTGGTAGGGACTACGGGTTCGATTCCCGAGATCCTGAGTTATTGGTAGGGACTACGGGTTCGATTCCCGAGATCATGAGTTATTGGTAGGGACTGCGAGTTCGATTCCCGAGATCCCGAGTTATTGGTAGGGACTGCGGGTTCGATTCCCGGGGATCCTGAGTTATTGATTATTTATTGAGACATGGGCTGCGGGTTCGATTCCCGGAGACCCAGAGGTACTGTCAATGGGACTGTGGGTTCGATTCCCACAGGTCCTGGACTGGTTTTATTGAGTTGACTATTTGTTGTTAGCTTAATTGTAGACGATTGCGGTAATCATTTATTGTTGTTAATTTCGGAAATTATTATCATTTAAACTGCTTATTATTGTTATTATCATTGCATTATTGTTTCTCAGTAGGGCCCCGACCTTCCTCGTCACTACTCCATCGAGGTTAGGCTTGGCACTTACTAAGTACCGCCGTGGTGTACTCATGCTACTCTTCTGCACACTTTTGTTGTGCAGATCCAGGTACATCAGGACAGGCTCATACTAGGTGATTTCGCAGCTTTCAGGGAGACCTCGAGGTATGATCCTGCTACGTCCGCGGATCCAGAGGCTTTCCTTCTATTCTAATAGTACTAGTTGGCATTTTTCATTCATTCCGTTGTTAGGCACTCTTTATACATAGAGCCACAGTTGTATATTCTCTTTTAGTCTGTGTTACCGTGGGATTCCGGATCTTGGTAGTGTTTTATTCATGGTGTTGATGGATGTATGTGCCAAGCGGTACAGATTACATATCTTTTATCCTATTTTTCCGTTGTTTTCTTATTTAAGTGTTCATAGCTTGTATATTCCGCAACGTGTTAGGCTTACCTAGTCGTGGGGATTGGGTGCCATCACGACATGTTCACGATTGGTGAACTAGGGTCGTGACAAGTTGGTATCAGAGCTCTAGGTTCATAGGAGTCACGGGACACAGACCGGTTACTTAGAGTCTCGCTGATCGATACGGAGACGTCTGCATTTATCTACGATAGGCTATGTAACTGTTTAGGAAACTCTTCAATTCTTTGAATTCCTTATCGTGCGTCATTTATTCAGTTGGAGCCTATGTCATATGTTCTTTTGTATCCACTCGTGTATTGAAATTGCGCACTCGGTATCAAGTATGCGCCGACGGTTCGTGATGCTGCAGAGGGATTTCAAGGGAGTCAAGAATTTACTCAACCATTGTTACCGCGTGTCATCCATATCGATAATGCAAGAGAATTGAGAGATCTTCAATTGTGCACATGGGGGTGCACTAGATTCCGACATTCGATTGATAAGTACGGTCTTGAGAAGACTTACTTAACTACCAAATCGTTACAACAATGGTAAAAATCACAAAGTGGACGTAGATCTAAAGATAGTTGGTGGTAATAAAGACTATATGGTTCACATGAGATATCTATTTAGCGAAGGATTCAGACAGCAGAGATACTGGTGGGAAATGAGTTTAACTGTCTTAAGAAGGACATGTACCAAACGAATGTCTTTGGCTTGTCTTATGATGAAAACGTACGAATGTTAAAGGCTAGTATCATGGATTAGCAAGATGTATCTTAAGGCTTCGTTCAAGTGAAAGGATTTCACTATCAATGATCTAATTATAGGTCATGTGTCATATCAGATTTGGCTTGCGATGTATTTATGTGTTATTCAAAAGTTCTTGAAAACTTGCGGATGGGCAAAAGTTAAGGCTCGTATGGTATAATGTTGGGACTTTATATGTTCCTGTGTCCCTAATAAACTCTGCATTTTATTATCAGCAGGGAAATATTTGACAAAGGCTACATGGTGCTCGTGGGCGTGTGAGAATCATAGTATGTTTTAAGATGTTGTTGGTAGAGAATGATCGGTGCATGGAGTGAGAAGATGTTTGGTTGTATTGGGATGAGGTCATACCCTATGATGTTAGGGTGCTAATAGAGCACATGTGGTTATATTCGTTGGATCAAGTCAATTGCAGCTGAATAATGGTAAATGACTCGAGAGAATGGTTCTAATGTGTTCGAGAGTCGTGTAATAGTGGCTTTGGGCTAAGTGGGAGAGTCCCACCACTTAAGATGGGGTTGCATGGTTAATTACCTGTGTGAATTCTGAATATTAGCATATTAATGGAGTATTGCAGCTACGGAAAAAGACCATGAGTGGTAATTTAAGTATATGAATTGTTGAATGCATGTTATGGTTAGCCTTACTATCTCATGTTCAAACTTGAAAAAAAAAAAATTTATGATTTATGCCTCGTATAGGTGCAGACTTCGCGGGAAGTGATTCCGCTGGGTGCTTTATCGAAAGGGTATTCATATGTTATAAAGAAATTCAGTAGAGTTGGTTGCGTACTGGGGCAAGTTAGAACCGGATGGTTCTCAATAGCGGTCCTAGTGAATTCAAGAGGTAAAGTGTGGTGCCTGATAATTCTGAGTCTATAAGTACAGTTGAGGCTCAAGCTTTTGAAGCAACTTATGAAGAAAGGGACAAAATGATCTATGATGTTTTGACTTGTGGTGTAGTATTTGAGAGACATGGAATGGTCGTCGTTCTTGAGATAGCATGGCCTCATGATTTAAGGTCACTCGGGGTAAGTACGGTTGGAATAAGTTAGGTATTAAAGGAAGATATTAACATTTCTAAGGCAATCAAGGATAACCTGGAAGGAAGTAGATTGATCAGCCATAGTTGAGTTGGCGTATTAGTGTCAATGATCGGTTCATGCAACGTGATCGAATTATGCATGTGATTTGTGGCGGTGCATTTGAGACTTGTCGGCCGCAGTGATTGATGTTATTCTGAAGTATTCTTTTGTTAAGGGCTTGTTATGAGTAGGCGGATCTCGGGAAGGGTTATGGTGGCTTGGACCACTACTTATGGATTGGCATATTCGATGGTTATGAGAATTCGCCGTATGTTGTTATAGTTCTCCTGCAGTGAGCTTAATGGAAAGTCTTATGTGATGAAGTATTAGCCTATCGTCAGTTCTAGAGCTATGATGGAAATTGTGTCTATCGTATATCGGCACGTAATGTGCAGTGAGTAGTATGAAATTTGAAGTAAGGACCAAGGTCACGGTTTGGTCAATGAATGTGATATAAAGAGCTCGGATGAGCAGGAAAGGAGTTTCAGTGTTTTGAGTAAGATGGGTATTAACATCGGTATCATTTGAGATCGGTGTTCTATGAGAAAGGCTTTGCATCCCGGTTAGGGACTCCTGATCACTTTTCAGTGTTAGTGCAGCCGGTGGGCTGAATGTGCAGGTCCGTTTAATTATTCGGAAGACGGTGGGAGCTTGACCCACAAGAAGATTGTATAGGTGTGACTTGTAGTCACTTGATTGGTTAGAAATTTAAACCAAGTATGAGGATTTTGGTGATATCATCCATTTGAGAACTTATGCCTGGAGGGCACTCTGCTTAGTGGGTTATAGACCTGTGAAATATTATTGACTTAGCTTGGCACGACTAGGATAGACTTAAGGTCGGTGGATAGATTTGAATGTGGAAGTGAGCCTTACGTCAGGCCAGTTATGTTTCTTCCAGCAATGCGCCCTTTATGGAGGGATAGTCGCGGTCTTATTTCGCGGTTGGTTAATTCAAGTAAAGATATATTGCGCCGTATGAGTGTGCGACGGCTTGGTAAGTTCCTTATGTGTTGAGGTTCCGCTCAGCGGTGATGTTATATGAGCATGATGGCTCTTGAGACTCAGATCTTATATCGCACCTCAGTTGTGCTTGAGTTGTAGCCTATAGCGCTATATGTTTCATTGTGTCCGATATCATGCACCTTAGTGTGCTTATGATCGATATTCAGTATTTTGATGTGACGAGCTATTCAGCTCGACATATGACTCCTTGTGTGAGTTTTATATTGTTGGGATCGGGTGGCACGCCGCCATGGTTATATTGTTGGGATCGGGTGGCACGCCGCCATAGGTGTACTGTTGGGATCGGGTTGCACGCCGCAACAGTGTGATGTTTATTTCAGTGTCCATAATTGCTCTTATGTGTTCTGTTTCCTATTATTCTGAGGAAGTCCATGTTAGTGTGAGAGTTGAATAGTTCTCTCTAGTGTTCGCCTTCCTATCACATACGAATTAGTGGATTACTAGCACATTGTGTCATTTTGTGGGACTTTTGATTATGTCTGATGTGGCTTATCGCCTGAGCAGTTCGTACTGGGTGAGATGAGATTATGTGATTTGGGGTCAATGCAAACTGATTATATGAAGTATATTATAGAGGAAATAATCATCCTCTGGTTTAGGACAAGGTAATGAATCTTGTCAGGAGTATAGACCCAATGAAAAATTGTTGGTTCAGTAGTTGGTTATGGATATCGGCACATTTCTTCTGTAGTGTCAGTATTGTAAAAGTTAGAACGGGGCCTATGTAGATCATGAGGTGCAATGGGAGCATCTGATTCGTTGAATTTTGACTAATTTGGTCATAAAATATTATTGTGATCCTGTGGATTTTGAGTTGCAAGGTAAGAATCCAGCAAGGTTATGCAGTCATGATTGAGGACGGCGTTTGAGGAATATCGAGTGATCTCTTGATGAAAATAAGCCCGACATAGAATTCCGGATGTTGAAATTAGGCTCTAAAACTTAATTGTTTGAACAAGAGGGAATATCTTCAGATTATATCAGGCCAATGTGCTCAGCTGAGTCCTAGATTTATTGGCCTTTTTGAGATTTTGAGGCGTGTTGGGGAGTTTGTTTATGAGTTGGCCTTACCTCCCAGCCTAGCCGGAGTTCACCCCATATTTCATGTCTCCATGCTCCGGAGATACCATGGTGACCCGTCGCATGTGTTGGATTTCACATCTGTTCAGCTAGACAAAGATCTGTCTTATGTTGAGGAGCCAGTAGCCATTCTAGACAGGCAAGTCAGAAAGTTAAGGTCAAAGAACATCGCTTCGGTAAAAGTTCAGTGGCGGGGCTAGCCGGTCAAAGAGGCGACTTGGGAGACCGAGCGCAGGATATGCGCAGCCAGTACCCTCATCTTTTCACTACTCCGGGTATGTTTTCTATGCTCGTTCGAGGACGAACGAATCTTTAAGTGTGGGAAGATGTAACGACCCGACCGGTCGTTTTAGAAAATTACGCCCCAATCCCTAATTTAACTGTTCCCCTAAGTTCATTTCTGCTATTGTGGTTTGCCGGGAGAGTCGGTTCTGAAAATTTGAGCATTTTGGGACACTTAGTCCCTAAATGAGAGCTTTAAAGCTAGAAAATGGTCCGTAGCCGGAATAGTGTTAAGACGATCTCGGAACGGAAATCCGATGGTTCCATTAGCTCTGTTGGGTGATTTTGGGGTTAGGAGCGCGTTCGGAATGTATTTTGGAGGTCCGTAGCTCAATTAGGCTTGAAATGCCGAAGGTTGAAATTTTGGCGAATCCGAACGATAGGTGAGATTTTGATCCGGGGTCGGAATGGAATTCCGACAATTTATGTAGCTTCGTTATGTGAATTTGGATATGTCCGCAAAGTTTCAGGTCATTCGGACGTCGTTTGGTTGGGTTTTAGATCGAATGAGCAATTCGGAAAGTTTTAAGAAATTTAGGCTTGAATTCGATGTGAATTATGGGTTTTGATGTTGTTAGACGTGTTTTGAGGATTGGAACAAGTTCGAATAAGGTATTAGGATGTGTTGCTGTGTTTGGATAGGGTCCCGGGGGACTCGGGATGAATTCGGGTGATTAAACGGCAAGAATCTTAAAAACTTGCAGCAGACTGGTGCCTGCCTTCTGTAGTATTCGCTTCTGTGGAGCTTGGACCGCAGAGGCGAGTCCGTAGAAGCGATATTTGCCCCGCAAGAGCGAGTTCGTGGGAGGCCAGCCTAGTTCGCAGGAGCGGACTTTATATCGCGGAGGCGATCACGCAGGAGCGGAAAGCCTTCCGCAGGAGCGGGAGTGGACTGTTTGGTGGCCTTCCGCAGGAGCGGACTTTTGTCCGCATAAGCGAAGTCGCAGAAGCGACTGTGCTTCCGCAGAAGCGGCTTTTGAGTAAATGGCCAAGTGTCGCAAAAGCGACCTTATGCCCGCAGAAGCGGAGTCGCTGAAGCGACCTAGAGACCGCAGAAGCGGAAATCGACCTGGGTTTAATGAGCAGTGAGGGTTAAAATTTCAGAAACATTTCCAACCATTGAGGGCTCGACTTTAGGGGCAATTTGGGCGATTTTGAAGTAGAATTCAAGAGGTTTCTTCAGGTAATCAATTATGAACTCCAATTATGATTGTTGTTGATAATATTATGCAAGTTTTTCATGAAAATGGAGGAATTTGGGATAATTAATGGGGGTTTTCACCCTAGACCAAAACCTTTAGAAAACCTTTGATTTGAATGGGCAAACGGAGTCCGATTTCGATAAATTTTATATGCACGGACTCGTATTGAGATAAGGAACCCGAATATATAATTTTCGTGATTTTTCGATAAGCGTACCAGAAGTCGGGTTTTGGCAACTTGTGGGTTTTGGTGAATTTTGAGTTAATTTGATTGGGTAATGCCCAATTGGCCTATTTTGATGTGATTCTATTGATTTTTATCAGATTCTACACTTGTGGAGGCCGACATTCGTGGCAAGAGGGTTATTACTTAGCGGTTTTGTACCGGAATTGAGGTAAGTGGCTTGTCTAACCTCGTGTGGGGGAATTTTCACCCCTAGGATATCATGTGATAATTTAAATGCCTTGTACACGAGGTGACGGGCGTGTACATGCGCTGGTTGTTGAACACATACTTTATTTAAAAATGTTCGATGAGCGATATTTCTGTTTTTAGCTGTTAATTTGATATTTTACCGGTAGTAGTTAGAAAAGCATGATTAGGTAGTACCTGACTGTCTAGTTGCCTAATTGCCTTATTTTTGATAATTATTGGCACTATTTTTCGGTGAAGTTATAGTTAAGCATAATTTATTCCCTCTGTGTATTTCCTTTATTTGCTGTGCTTGTGGACTGCGGGTTCGATTCCCGGAGACCCAGGGCCGTGGGTTCGATTCCCAGAGACCCGGAGTGATATTGGTAGGGACTACGGGTTCGATTCCCGAGATCCTGAGATTATTGAAATGTGGACTACGGGTTCGATTCCCGAGATCCTGAGATTATTGAAATGTGGACTACGGGTTCGATTCCCGAGATCCTGAGATTATTGAAATGTGGACTACGGGTTCGATTCCCGAGATCCCGAGTTATTGGTAGGGACTACGGGTTCGATTCCCGAGATCCTGAGTTATTGGTGGGGATTACGGGTTCGATTTCCGAGATCCTGAGTTAGTGGTAGGGACTACGGGTTCAATTCCCGAGATCCTGAGTTATTGGTAGGGACTACGGGTTCGATTCTCGAGATCCTGAGTTATTGGTAGGGACTACGAGTTCGATTCCCGAGATCCTGAGTTATTGGTAGGGACTGCGGGTTCGATTCCCGGAGATCCCGAGTTATTGATTATTTATTGAGACATGGGCTGCGGGTTCGATTCCCGGAGACCCAGAGGTACTGTCAATGGGACTGTGGGTTCGATTCCTACAGGTCCTGGACTTGTTTTATTGAGTTGGCTATTCGTTGTTAGCTTAATTGTAGACGATTGTAGTAATCATCTTATTGTTGTTAGTTCGGAAATTTATTATTCATTTAAACTGCTTATTGTTGTTATTATCATTGTATTATTGTTTTCTCAGTAGGGCCCTGACCTTCCTCGTCACTACTCCATCGAGGTTAGGCTTGGCACTTATTGAGTACCGCTGTGGTGTACTCATGCTACTCTTCTCCACACTTTTGTTGTGCAGATCTAGGTACATCAGGACAGGCTCATACTAGGTGATTCCGCAGCTTTCAGGGAGACCTCGAGGTATGATCCGCTACGTCCGCGGATCCGGAGGCTTTCCTTCTATTCTGATAGTATTAGTTGACATTTTCCTTTTTCGTTGTTAGACACTCTTTATACATAGAGCCACAGTTGTATATTCTCTTTTAGTCTGTGTTACCGTGGGATTCCGGATCTTGGTAGTGTTTTATTCATGGTGTTGACGGATGTATGTGCCAAGCGGTACGGATTACATATCTTTTATCCTATTTTTCCGTTGTTTTCTTATTTAAGTGTTCATAGCTTGTATATTCCGCAACGTGTTAGGCTTACCTAGTCGTGGGGACTGGGTGCCATCACGATATGTTCACGATTGGTGAACTAGGGTCGTGACACATCCCTCCCTCCAAGAACTTCGCACTAGGGATGGCAAACGGGCGAGTTAGATCGGATATTAGCAAGTTAAAACGGGTAATTTAAAAAGAAAATTATCTGACCCGATCCATATTTGGGATAGATAAAACGGATATATCCACATCCATATTATCCATGGCTTCTTAAATATGATCACTTATGAGAGAATTCATAGTTTTCCAAACTTGAGGAACTCCAATTTGAGGCTTTACAAATGTAAAAGTTAAGCACATTAGTTATCCATTGGTTATCATTGGTTAACCATTTTCTAAGTAGATAATATGGTTCTTTATCCATATTCGACCCATTTTTAATTGGTTCATTATCCAACCCATTTTTTGATGGATAATATGAGTGAATAACTATTTTCTTTTAATTATTTTGCCACCTCTACTCCCCACCTTGTTCTTGGGATGACTCGAACTCACGACTTCTTGGTCGGAAGTGGAGGGTGCTTACTACCAGGAGTGGCAAACTAGCGGGTCGTGTCGGATATAGTTCGGATCGAAAATGGGTAATAAAAAATGAATAAATTATCTGACCCGATCCATATTTAATACGGATAAAAAACGTGTTAACAGGTGAATAATATGGGTAACCATATTATCTATGATCTCTTGCGCATATTATCACTTTTGGGAGAATTTTTAGTCTCTCTAACTTGAGGAACCCCCAATTTGAGGCTTTACAAATATAAAAGTTAGACCCATTGGTTATCCGTTAGTTACTCATTGATTATTTATTTTTTAAATGGATAATATGATTTTTATCTGTATTTTACCCGTTTTAAAAAAACAATTATTATCCAACTCATTTTTTAATAAATAATATAGGTGGTTAACTGTTTTCTTTAAACCAATTTGCCATCCCTTCTTACCACTATAACAACCCACTCTTATCAAATAGTGTATAATATAATTTAATTTTCAGAAAGAATAAATCTTTATCTCAATGCTAGACCAAATAACATTCAAACGGATTACACAAATGTTATGTGGTGGACTTATAGAATATCTATCCTACCTTCGAAAGTATCAACTTTTATCATCTTCTTTTTATACTTATAATATTATATTTCTTTTTTCTTATTAATCTGCATTATAAATTTACCGATAAAATAAATAAATTTTATTTATACAAAAATTGTTTTTAGTTTTCTAGATATTCAATATCATTATAATAAGCATAATTATCAAAATATATTATGTATATTATAAAATATACCTCTATTTAAATAATTAATTATTATATTATATACATGAAATATATATTTTAACAACTTTAATTTCTTTCATTCTCAATTGTGTAAAACCATTTTTTAATTTTTGTTGTTAATATCAAAATAATTATTACGGATAAATTGTTCTAATTATAATTTTAACTACGCTCAATATTTTATTATTCTAACATTATATATACTTAAATACTATTTTTACTTGTCTATAGGCCATAATATAAATAAAAAGGGGAAAAAATTAGATTATTAATAAGTAAAAAAAGTTAATAATTTAGAGGGTAAAATAAATATTGGCAATCAAAAAGTTAAATGACTTTTTTGTTACAAGCAAAAAGAAAGATGACCTTCGTATGTAATTTCAGATAGTTGAGTGAAAGTTTAAGTGTTGGACTCCAGAAAAAAAAATATCACACTTTATTGTTTAGAAACAATTTAACTTTAAACTTTCCACCTTATCGTTGACGGAATAATCAAAAGTTGTGAATTTCCAAATTTAAAGTTTTGCTTGGGCTGAAAGCAAACAAGAAAACCGACTTCTAGTCTAGTAGGAAGTAAGCAAGCAAAAACCATTCCATCACCAAAGGATGTAGTGCAGTGAATGTGGCTGCTCTTCCCTTAACCAGAGGTCTCGTGTTCGAGCTCTGGATATGAAAAACTCTTTTGTAGGGAGAGCTTCCCCCCAAATAGGGCCATACGCGGCGCGAATTCGAATATAGGCAGACTCCAATGCAGGTACGAAACACCGAATACCGGGTGGGAAAAAAAACACCCGATAATACTTTCCTAAACGGATTTAGGGATCTTGCTATTGTTGCCATTCTTTTGATTTGAAATATAAAGTTGATTAATGTTGACAACTAATTCTTGTGCGTATGTTTCTAGCTATGTAGTTTTTTAGATAATTATTACAAATGGAATTTGCTAATATATAGTTGATGACACTTATATATAGGTATATAAAGGATAGCCTTATGCACAAGGCATCCTACATTTACGCAAGGTCGGGAGATAGGCCGTACCTGAGGGATGGGACGTAAATAATCTATCCTAATATATGCATTAGTGGCTGCATTTAGGACTCAAACACATGGCATGTAAATCCGAGAAAACCCGTGGCCTACAGATGTATCATATTTTAATTTTTAAAAGACTGAGGGGTTCGCAATCTGTTTTCAATCAGCTCTCGTGTATTTGAATCTTAACTATTGTAGTTCATAGTATTATTTAGTGTCTAGTTCGTGAATTAAAAGGTATACCAAACCTAGTACATTCAGAACTTTGTAGGCAAGACTGAAGTAATGCAAGTGAAGCAGGCAAGAATTCAGAACTTTGTTAAGAGTTACTATAAAGCACGAGTTGTAAAGCAATTCTTGAGAATAAAAGGTATATTTAATCTATTAATACATTCAGTAAACAAAGTAGCATCTGTGACCGAATGAGAACAGATATTTTCAGACTACACATAGTAGTTGAATTGAAGTCCTATTGCACATGCATCATGCAAATATGACGTAACTTACATGTTACTTGCAGAAATTTTTGAACCTTCATTGCCAAGAGTCAATCCTGATGAAAGATTGAACTGGTCACTCGCCAGGAAAACTACTGGATTTGGTTGTTGGTATTGCGAGGTCAAGCTTGATTCCAATATCTGGTGGGGAAGTAGCGTTTTAGTAAATGCGCCTACTCTTTGTTTCTTTGATGATATTTCACCTTTAGGGCTGTTTATTGGAGAGGTCTCGCGGCAACCAGAATCTGGAGTAAGAGGCTCATGTTGCGAGGAGAATGATTGATCGATAGAAAGGCTCTTGGTAGGAGCATGTTCTTGTACAGGCTTATCAATGAGAGGAGACTCCGATGTTGGTGCAGGAGTCCCTGGATCAGTCCGGGTATCGGATTCTGGACCTATTTCACCTGCTGGTGAAGGAGTGACCCCAGAAACAGGAACTTCTGAGAGAACTCCACTGAGCCGCTGTTGTTCTTCGATTATCTTCTTCAAGTACTTTCCTTGTGCTTCAATTCTAAGTTGTAGCTGTCTTTGAACCTGTAAAAGTAGAAAACTAAGTAATATTAGGCGGTGACAAGTAACCTTTAAAATCCCTAATCCTTTTGCAGGAATAAAATCCAAGTCCCATAACTTCCTCCTTATCAAACGGATATATGAGATGGTGAAAATGAAGCAAGTTATATGTATACAAATATCAGTTCATTTCACAAAGCATGCTCAACATATCTCAGCTTTTGATGAAAGAAGCCGAATACAGATAGATCCCAAGGGAAATGATTGAAGATGTGTAACTGGAAGGCGACAAACAAAATATTGGAATTGAGATGCTGGACTTGGGAAAATGGATAATTTAATTACTACTACCTCCGTTTCAATTTATGTGAAGCCATTGACTGTGTACGGTACTTTAAACTTGTGGTGTAAAATGAGGCACATATATTTTCTGTGGCGGTAAAGCATTGCATAGAGGCAAATTATTTCCAAATAAGGGATCATTCTAATTTGCACAGACTAAAAAGCAAATAGGTTCAGATAAATTGAAACAGAAGTACATTTTTTCATCTAGCATGAAGTGCAGGATCAAGGTCAGCTACTATACATCTGACAAGTAAAAGAGCTGCTTCCATGTCGGGGGGTCGGGGGGGGGGGGGGGGTGGCTCGGAATAGTATAGAGCATATATGACAACATTTGAAGAGGAAAACAATTAAAGCCTCAATTAAAAGGGCAGCCCCGTGCACTAGGTTCCCACTACACGTGGGGTCCCGGGAAGCAGAATCAAGGTCAGCTATCAGCTACTATACATCTGACAAGTAAAAGAGCCGCTTTCATGTCTTGTTTTTTTCTTTTTTTTTGGGGGGGGGGGGGGGGGGGGAGGGATAAGATAAAGCATATATGACAACATTTGAAGAGGAAAATAATTAAAGCCTCAATCAAAAGAACAGCCCGGTGCACTAAGTTCCCACTATGCATGGGGTACGGGAAAGGGCCGGACTACAACGGTCTATTGTACGCAGCCTTACCCTGCATTTCTGCAAGAGGCTATTTCCACGGCTCGAACCCATGACCTCCCGGTCACATGTTAGCAACTTTACCAGCTACGCCAAGGCTCCCTTCAAATTAAAGCCTCAATCAATGTATATTAAAGACAAGTAACAGAGAGGAAACAATGTTCTTACACGTGTTTGTTTCACAATGGCAAGCTTAAGATAAAAGTAGAAGTTAATAATAGGATGACCAAAAATAGAGAAAAAGCAAGCAAGTTTAAGATAAAAGTAGAAGTTAAAAATAGGATGACCAAAAATAGAGAAAAAGCAGGTGGCTAACATCTCCTTGAAACTTTGATAACTGTTGAAAGACGAAATTCTCGAACAGGTAGAAAATAACTTCCTTGCTAATCAAACAACATTTCTTCACTTTCTATTCCTCTCGTGCTTTAATTAACCAGAATGATTCAAGAAGGTCCAGAATCCTTGTAAGAAGAATGAGGATACAGGTTTTTTGTACTGTAAATATGGCATCTATCCACTGCTTTTGCGCTATATACATTTATCTATAACAAATTTTTATTCTTTCTCAAAAGAATTGTTCAAGAAGCGCAAGGAAAGCATACCTCCAGTTGCTCATGCAGTCGCTTTTGCACCTCCATCTGCAGTTTTAGAGCCTCATTTATCTGCACTCCGGCACTAGAATAGAGCAATAATTCTCTCATGTCAAATTATAAATATTTCAGCTAAAGAAGAAAGATGATCAGAATGGAGAATGCAAGGCATTAGTAGGTATATACAGCAAATTAGTGTAAATTATGGAAGATTCAATGCTTGTGTCTTCATAAACAGATCGACAAGCAAACAGGGAAAATCTACTCACGTTGAACCATCCAAACTGGAAAGCATATCCCCTGATTCTTTCTTGTCAGAATTTTTCCCTTGCAAATCACAATTGCAGGCAAAAAAGGTATCAGAAAGTTGTTTTACTGAAGCATAAAATCACCACATTTCAAATGAATTAAGCCTATTTAAAGCTTTAAGAAACAAACATAGTTGAGACTTTGAATTCTAAGGGAACCTACCATCAGATGAGGAATCTGGAAGGTATTTAGCAAGTCGATATTTCTGAATTAACAGGCAAATAAATGCAATTTAGTCACTACAATGAAATTCCTTTTTAAGAAAATAACAAGTCAGAAGACATTTCAGAATATTTTGCTGCGGCATGTGTACCTGTAAATGGCTTTTTACATGGTAAATAGTTAGCCCTTGCACACCCATGACTCGAAGAACACCTTTAGGGGTAGCACCTGAATCAGAAAAAGAGATAATGTCAGAAACATTAAATAATCAAAGCCCAAATATAGAAATACAGGATCACACCTCCCCTAATGATTATTTATTGTTAGAGGTTTTCTAGGGGTTGCGTCTAGAAGCATAGCAACTGATCAATGGCAAGGTGTAAGAGACGCAGATAATTATAGGAAAAGATCAAGTTATTTATGATCCACATATCTGCAGTACTATATTGTCCAAAGCACAGCAGGAAGGTTGCCTCCCTAGCAAGTCAATAAGGATTCTTTTCTCTTATAGATTTTTTTTTCCTTTCTAGAGTGCAAAGGCGGGTTTAAGAGGGTAGATAGGAGCACAATTACAACTAAACTCGAGAACTTACGGTCCGGGCCACCAAGTTGTGCGACGGCATCAACGAAACGTTCATGAAGCTCATGGGTCCAACGTAATCGTTGCTTTCCAGCAAGACTAGGATTTATCGGCTCCATTGTGTTGCCACCAGCCTAATATCTTACTATACACACTGTAACGCTTTTATGAACTAAGCTTGAACTGGGACGCCTTGCCTTGAGCCTGATATGCACACTAGAATCAAAAGATAAACACACACTTTTTGAGAAAAAAAAAAAACAAAAAACCCATAACACATGAAAAGAGAACGAATCAGAAAGATAAACACACACTTGAACAGTAACAATAATTCTTTCATCAACTAATTCTCCAGTGGACATTGATCAACACTTAATGGATGTTAGAGCGGGTATCTAATCAGTCTATTCTCAAAAAGAATGTACAATCTAGTAGAACTACCAGGTTAACCTGTACATCATAAAATACATTATGCAGGTATTTAGCAGCATCTAATATTTTCATGTCGTGTATTATACAGAAAAACATAGCTCCAAGCTGACTCGGAACTTCAGCAGGAATTGAAGATCGATGAGCAGGCCACCGATAAGGCACAAGTGATGTACTTATAGTGCTAACTGGTATAAAACAAACCACAAGTTTTCTACTAACGAATACTACACTTTAATCTGAATGGAAAAAATGCATTTAATTTCTAAAAGTAAGATTAAATATTCTCACTTAAATCTAAAGGTAGGTGAGTTCACTTTAGATTGAACTTTTTTTTATATAGGTGAGATCCATTATCAAATCACATCAAAGTTTTATCATGTAATAAATTTTCCTCCATTCAAGAGAATAACGGATCTTCATTGATCAGCCCTAAATTATGATATCTTTATTGCTTACCCATTTTACAGGAGAATAAAATAAAACAGTCTATCCTTCAGCAGAAGCCTTAGTTGTATCAACCATTAAGGAAATATTCGTGCCATGATGACACTGAAATCTTAAACACTCTAGCTACTTACAAGCTGTATATATAAAAAATGACCTCTACTTAATCTATCAGGACAATTAGGATGTATAATATTGATAGTTATCTTTCCATCCCTATAAATGACAAGCAACAACTGACCCAGAGGAAAAGGAAAAACACAAGTTTCCACATTCATCTATTAAATTACTTTTTTTAGAACAAGTGGAAAAAAGGCGAAATACATAAGTCGCCTCCTGACCTATGACCCAAATCCCTATTAGACACTTTCTCGGAACGAATATTACTTTACATACCAACCATTCTAAAGTGTAACACACCACTTTTGACAGTTGACGCGCGCGTGTTCTACACAAAAAGAGGCGCGTGAATGTAAAACTTTTGGGTCGAAACCATTATCTAAATGCCACATGTCCCCAGCCTTTGCTATTTTTTTTTCTTTTCAATTTTTTAGTTGTTTCATCTCCAAATAATTTGGTCTCTTTTCTACACACCCCCACCCGTTTTCTTCTGCCTCTGGACACCTACTTTATCATCCCCATTGATTAAACTCTGAAATACAAAAATAGTTTTAAAGCTAGGTCCAAGTTCCAAATAAATTAGTCATCTCCTTCAAGTTTAAACATTTTTAGATCAGCTAATGAAATCAGTAACTGATTTCTCCATTTGTTTTCAAATTTTGTGTTTAGATCCTCTGATTCTTTCTTTGACTTCAAAAATTAAATATTTTTTTAATGGATATGAAGAAGGGGTTTATAGTGTAGGTTTTGCTCGAGAAATTAATGGCGATAGTGGTGGCTGCCATGACCAACACTTAAAGCATCATGTGAATGATTTATGTGAATACTGGCCATGGCGATAGTGGTGGCTGCCATGGCTAACACTTGATTCATGTGAATATTTTTTTGCTGGTGGGTATCTCCATGGCTGTTGGAGTTTAGAGGAGGCTTGGTGGGTATCTCCACGGAGTTCAGAAGATGAGAGACGTGGGGGCAAGGGGGGCGGAGGGCTTCCGTTTTTTCTTGTTTTGTTTTAAATATATCAATTGTGGTGTAAATTTAGTATTTTTCTTTTTTGTTCCTTGAGTTAGGACATGTGTCACGACCTTATTGGTGCGTGATATTACACTGGTTAAGAAAAAAGTGGTGTCTTAGATAGACTTTGGAAAAGTTGGGTGTGTAAAGTAATATGCGTTCTCAGAAAATGTTACGGGATTTGGGCCATAGGTCAGATAACAACTTATGTATTTTGCCGTGGAAAAAATACAGTGTTCTCGAATCTATAGAGAAGTGATAGCGAGTATTCTGGAGGCATGCATGAAATTGCATATTCCCAAACTACAGGAGTGATTCCAAATTGAAATTTAGGAAAATGGTTTATTACCAAGTCAACACACAATTGACAGAAAAAGCTGGGTCATCCAGCATGCAAAACAAGGGTATGCACGATCTACCAAGGTTCTCATAGAACAAATAATAGGTGGAGTGAGTTTCTACAGGAAACAATGGATTTGGTTTCATAAAGCAAGAATAGTTAAAATTGAAGACTGAATAAACTCTAGTCCATGCACATACACACCATGGGAGAAAGCAAACCAAATAAGGGAGGATAAATGAGCGTGAACGAGAGAGTAAACACGTCAAAAGGACAACAACAACAACAACAACAACAACAATGACCGTCAAGAGGGAGCAGTGAAAATAACTCCACTTCAGCACTCCATGCATATATCACAACACACTTACATATACAACAATATCAGTTTTATGACAGTTTCTCAAGACGCATGGAGTGTATCACTCTCAAAATGATTGCTCCGCTGGAAACTAAAAACATAATCTCAAATACAAAGGAATAAGAAACTTTAAAAGGTGAATATGTTTGGAAGTAAATAAACTTAGTGTATGGGTTATTAGTATTACCACTATGCTTCAGAAAAGTTGATAGCTCACACGAGCAAAACCATTACCATATGAATAGTAATGCATGGATAACATTTATGTACACTTTCAATTTTTCCTGCATAGCATTAAAAATGGAAATATATAAGTTAATAATACACAATTAAACCTTTCCGCATCTTAATATGAGACACAATCATAAAACAACATCTTGTTGACAAATGGACATAGTTTCTCAAAAAATTTCTTCACATTACAGGAAATACTACTTGTTAAGAAAGCGACAGAAGTTCACTCCTATGTACTCAGTTACATCCTAAATTCAAAAGTGACAAGAAGACTTTACCATAAAAAATATAATCGGTCAAAATTTGAAAAGAAAAAAAAATGCTTGAAGAGTGCAGATGCAAATACAACTTATGCTTGGTTACTACGTATTTTGTACCCGGACATAATATCTATAAAACCTAGATGGCGATCTCATCCCGCTATTAGATAATATTCTTACCGAACATCGAGCCCAAAATTCAAAGGACCGAACCAACAACCAAGCTACATATTTATACTCAAGGGGTACAAAAACACCTAGTAATAAACTTCCTTTGTTCACTTTAAGTACACTGTTTTGACCTAAAATTTTCTTTCTCTGATGTATGACTAATATTGGGAGAAAAAACAATTTTACCACCAAGCATCTCAAAGCCTTCAACAGCCCAAAAATTAGCTTCAACAATCTATCAATAATTATTAACTCATCATTAAAGAAACATTCTCTAAACCATTTATAAAATAATTCAGCAAACTAAGATTAAAATTTTCCTAAAACAGCTAAATTTCTCCATCTTTTAACCTATTTCTCTAATTTCAAAAACTTGTATGAAATATTACCCCAAGAAATTCAACAACATGCTAAAATTTTCTGATAAGAAAACCCTTTTCATTTCACTAGCTGAGCCACATACTTTACATAAAAGACATCATTTCAGCTCCAAGACATTTTTCACCTTCCATAAAACTTCACAAAATCACCTCAAATTTTCATCAAATTCAGCTCCAAGAAATATTTTTTGAAGAAAAAAGTTAGCTCCAAATCATTATAGTCAACCCTTTTACCTTATCAAGAATATAACCCTAGTTGCATGTGTAAAAATCACACACCAATTGATATAATTCAAAACCAAAACTTCAATCTAAAACTCCCAAACAACAAAACCCCTCACCTAAAAACTCAATAAAATCACCCAAATTTCATTAAATTTGGCCAAAAAAAGGATAGAATTTTGCAGAAAAAAATAGCGATCTTCACAAAAAAACAAAAAAAAACGACTGAAAGTCTTACAAAGCGGTAAAAGATCTCTCTTTGTTTTCCTTTTTGATGAGATCTTCGAATTTGGTTCTCTCTCGTTTTGGGTGCGAAGTGATTTTATTTTTTTAAATTTCTGGAATATTTATTTAAGAGGAAAAATATAATTAATGTTATATGGGCAAAAAGGAGGACAAGGAGAGTCGTGAAAGTGAATAATTAAAGCTGACCGCAAATTGGATGTCAGTTCTGCCCCTATGACTGCCCGTGGTGCCCGAGATGAGAAGGACCTTGACAAAAAAAGTTAATACTCCGTAGAAAATAGTACTTTGAAAGTTGTTATAAATAGAATTCTATTTATGGTGAATGTCTATATTTAGTGAGATTCTAGGGTTTATTACTTGGTGGCTAAGTCACCATCTCCCTATATATAGAGGGTTCTATTCCATTGTAATTCATACCAAAATTCAATAAGAATTGTCTCTCCCTACTTTTCTCTACAATATTGTTCTTGTTCTTTTATTATTTTATAACACGTTATCAGCACGAAACTCTAACCAATTGAGTAGAAGCTTTGGGATTGAGCACAATGATTGTCAATTGCTCCATGAACTTTCTTCATGATTAAATTTTAGATTTAAGGTAAGTATTTTACTTTGCTCTTTCAAATTCTTGACATTCTATTATTTGATTTTAAATACAAGCAAGGACGATAAATTTTGTTCGCAACTCTAATGGAGTTTGAAAGAAATTATAACCACTCAAAGTGATAAAATTTCTATGCCTTGCCATGATTAAATTCATGTATAATTGTGGACAAATAATTGAAAACCCGTCCCATTGAAACTCCATTCTCATTCCATTTAGAGAATGTGATAGCAATATGTAATAAGTCTGAAAGAAGGCAAAATTATTACCATGAATAATCAATGGATATGGACGTGGCAATAGATGAAATCATATCGTCATCATTGTGGTAATGAGAACAATAAGTATTCTCAAAATAATCCTTCACTCTGTGAAAGTAATATTAGTCATCGATTTGACATGAGATTTTATAAAGCACATATAGATGATTATGGTCCATTCATGATGTGAATGTGACAACATCTTACTTATGAATACATATTCATTCTTCAAAGAATATGAACGTGCTAGTGGTAGTGAATATACCACACTCACCTCTAATATTAGTCATCGATTTGACATGAGATTTTATAAAGCACATATAGATGATTATGGTCCATTCATGATGTGAATGTGACAACATCTTACTTATGAATATATATTCATTCTTCAAAGAATATGAACGTGCTAGTGGTAGTGAATATACCACACTCACCTCTAGAAGAAGGTTTGAAGTGATACCATAAATAATGTTATTATTATGACATGAATGGCCATTGGTCACGTACATATTGTACGCCAAAATATTTTGGTATTGTGATTATTAAAAGACAACTGTAATGCAAGAAACAGATCTTGCATATAATTTTGACCATACACATAATGGTATAACTTTCTCTTTAATAAAGATATTCACCATATAGATGTTGATGAATATGTAGTAGTACCAAATTAATTGAGAGCTCTGAAAGAGCCAATTATTACTATTTTGGAGAAACACAATTGATTTCCAATAAGGTATTGTGTTGTAGTAAGTCTCAAAGAAACTTATTCAGTTTCCAAAGTATACGCGAAAGCGGTTGATTATATTGAGACTATAAATAAAGGAAAGATTTAATATCTTCTATTACTACAACTTGTAGCGGGATAATATGTACGTAGAAAGCTACCCGCTTTATCTCCGAATTGTACTACATAAACAAAAGAATACCACAATGAAGTGGATATTTTATTGATATAAAACCCATATTATAATAAACTTAGAGTTTATTCATAATTGCACACATCATGGTGTAAATCTGAAATTTATCAATATTGATAATTTATTCAGTTGGCATAATTGATTTACCCATATCAATTTAAGTATGGTGTGCAAAAAATAAAGAGAATTCACATGGGTAAATATTAAAGAACTAGAAAGTTGTTTACGAATTCTCTTACATTGCTTGTTCTCATTAATTAATTGACCAACTGAAATTGGGATTGAATCCCATGAATGCTGGAAATATCAAAGGTGAATATGGGCTCATTCACCCGCCATGTATACCACATAAGATGTATATATGAGATGGTTACATGTGCAATTATTATTAACCCGCAACCTGGACGGTATGTGCGAGTAATATGCCCAATAATTTAATTTAGAGCATATTCTAGATTTTCTATTCAAGAAGTTCATCTTGATAAGTTGGTTTACATCACAGCTGGTTTAGCAAAATAATTTATTGAGTGCCTCCACTTAATAACTAAACTATTGATTATGAGAACAAAGTTTATAAAATAATTTATTAAGTACCTCCACTTAATAGCTAAACTATTGCTTATGAGAACAAAGTTTATATATATCAGTTTGATATACGTTATATACGAAAGTATATTATTTTCTCCCCTCACAAGTGGTTCAGTGTCAGGAACCAAATAATTCCATCTTATTATTATTGATGTGTGGTGTATATTTTGATTAATACCACAACGCACAAAGATGAGTTCTTAAAGTTGAGGAAACAAGTTAGTTTTCTAACATGAGGGGGAGACATGATAAACAGTAAGAAAAAGTTACATGGAATGAATTATTATTTATACATATAGATCCTCGAATAAAATAATATGAACTTGAAGTTCATAAAAGGATAATTCATGTGCAATTTATTGCAAAGCATGCCAGCACATTTGCTGACCCAAAGAAAGTAACTATATTCTCATTGCAAAATGCTCGTATTAAGTCCTAGAAGGACAAAGTCTATGGTAAGCTTAAAGCGTACAGACAAATCGGTTTCAAATAAACTTCTTGATAAAGAAGGTGAGCAAATGATCAAAATGGTCATAATAAAGGAGGCAGGTGATCTAGAAGATCACATGACATAACACTTCATAATATCTCATGAGAGATTGAGGTACCTGAATATATGAATGAAGAGATCTCTATGTTATGTCATTATGAAAATACATTGAAACCGATATAAAATCTTTGTCGACGTCAACCTTCAAGAAGCTAGTGAACAAGATTGAGATATGAAGGCTCAAAGATGTGAATTGATGCTCTCATCAGGGGGGAGTTAATGCGCGTTGCACTCTTTTTCCCTTACAAGGTTTTGTCCCACTGGGTTTTCCTTGCGAGGTTTTTAACGAGGCAACCAAAAGGCGTATTATTAGATATGTGTACTCTTTTTCCTTCTCTAGAATTTTTTTCCCACTGGATTTTATTTTAGTTAAGGTTTTAACGAGGCACATTACCTGTTGAATAGACATTCAAGTGGGAGTGTTATAAATAGAATTATATTTATGGTGAATGTCTATATTTAGAGAGATTCTAGGGTTTATTATTTGGTGGCTAAGTCACCATCTCCCTATAAATAGAGGGTTCTATTCCATTATAATTCATCCCAAAATTCAATAAGAATTGTCTCTCCCTACTTTTCTCTACAATATTGTTCTTGTTCTTTTATTATTTTATAACAAAAGTGGATATTTTTTTTTATTTAACCAAGTATAATATGAATAATCGCTAGCTCATTTGGACTCAAAAGCTAGACTTAGAATAAAAAAATAAGCAAAAGCTTTTTTCAGCTAACAATAACCCCAGCCCTTACCATCTATTTGCCCAAGTATGGTAGACCACGACTGGAAACAAAAATACTAGTTGTATCACCTCGAACTTTGCTTTTAGGCTTCTTCGTTAGTCATCAATCTCCTCATCCCAGCTACCAATATGGTATCTTTCTCCTATCCAATATAGCAATGTGGCCCGAATAGTTCTGGAGTAATCACATTCAAACATAAGATGCTTCGTTGTCTCCTCGGTATTCCTCCCACATAGGACACAGTCAATTGTTACTGATATTTTTCATTTACTTAATCTATCTACTGTAGATAATTAATCTTCGATGTTGAGCCATCCAAAGTATAAACTAATGTCTTGGCAATGCTTTTGATCTTATAGTAAGTCTTTTTCAGGGACTCTTCAGGTATTGAGGCCTTGCCGCAACATATAGCTGCTTGATGTTGAACTATTTTTCTAACAAGACAACAAGCCTGCTTAGGAGTGCACATAGTCATAAAATTCTAATCCTTGATGTATAAGCAACGGATCATTCAATCCACATGGCATTCATTTTTGCGTTGATAGCCGATAAAAGCTTACATAATGCAGCATTGTTTCATGAATGTATATTACTAACATTCAGTCCTCCAACTGACAGTGGCATACAAATCTTATCCCAAGCTATAAGGTCTCTTAGATGGTTCACTGCTCCCTATCCATAGAAATGTTTTGCAGGCAATAACAATTAATTTAGTTATCTTCTTTGGTAATAGGAACACATGCACCCAGCATGTCTGTATTTCAAATACCACAATTTTGATCAACTGACGTCTACCACTATATGAGAGGAATCTAGCAGTCCAACAATTGAGCCTTGCAGTAATCTTCTCAATCTATAGCATACATTGTTGGATAGATAGTTTCTTGGAAGACAAGAGTACTCCAAGATACTTAAATGGTAGCTCTCCTAGAGTGAATCGTATTTCATCCAGAATCATCTCTTTGATCTCCAAGCACTCTTCTCCCTATTAGCCTTAAGGACTGAGACCTCAAATAAGTGATGAAAACTTTTTAGTAGCAAGCTTATAGAGATCTTGTCCGCTGTACAACATATAATTAAGTTTTCAAAAACATATATGGGTTATATTCTTTCGAGAGCATCTTGGATAATAATTAAAATTTGGATTGTGCTTCAGTTTCTTCAAGGACCTATTGAGGTACTCCATCACCAACACAAACAGGTAAGGAGACATTGGGTCTCTTTTCCCTAGTCCCTTCTTAGATTGGAATTTGGTGGTTAGGCCTCCATTCAATAGCATAGAGTAGCTGACAATGGCCACACATACCATTATCAACTGAACAAACTTCATAGGCATGCCAAACTCTAGTACTATCATCTTTAATAAAGGCCATTCAACTGAATCATGTGTTTTTCATATATCCACTTTGATGTATCATCTTGGTGAGACCCTTTTTTAAGTATACCCCTAGACCAGCTCATGTGAAATGATAACATTATCCAAAATATTTCTACCTTCAATAAAGGCTGATTGAGAAGGTCCAACAATGGAATCCACCACCATCTTCAACTTTGTTGTAATGATCTTTGAAATGAGTTTATAGAGAGTGGAACAACATGCTATAGGTCGACAATCTTTGACAGAAGTGGAGCTAGTAGACTTAGGCACCAATGTTACTGTTGACACTTCTTAGGAGCTTTCCATTTGTGAAAAACTCTTGTACAACTTGTTTGACTTATCCTCATATTACACTCCAATATACCTTAAAATTCAGATGGAAATTCATCTATATCTGGAGCCTTTTCATTTGGCAAATCTTTGTTTCATTTCATTGTCAACCTTTCTTCTTTCATTATTTCAGTAACTCGATGGACACCACCATGGGTTGAAGACCTGGACTGGTAGGTTTAGAAGATTTTACACATCACTACACTAGAGACCTGCCGATTGAAGGAATTGGCCCCTAAATACATGTGGAGGGCCAAAAACCATGTAAATTGCCTCTCCCTTCATTCCATCTTTGTACATAAGAAAACTGGCTAATCGTACCTTTTTGTTTGATTCAAGTCTCCCGCAGGGTTTTGTTTCTATCCCCGAGGAGGATGTTTTAATCAACCCCGTAGAGGCTGTGAGGTTGTTAAAAGAGGCTCTCACTCGAATAGGTGCCCTCGCATTTGCTTCCAATGCAGGCACTTCTTCTCGGAGTCCACAGTCAGAAAACAAACAACCAAAAAGGAAACGTTCTTCCTTGCTCAAGGGTAAAAATAAGAAAGTAAGGATATCCACGCCCGAGCCAACCACATCCACTATGTTTATTAACGATTACGGGGACGTAAGTGATGAATGGGCTTCCCTTCAAATGAGATAGCGATCTTTATCAGCTCAATAGAATGCCTACTCTGGAAAGCTTAGAAGCGCAGCCGGGGCGATATCTGATTTCTCTAGGGAGAACTGTACTTACTAAAGTATGTGGATTCTCTTTTTTCGGTCATAGTTGCTGCTTCTTGTACTATGAGGTCAAGTACCAGGACTCTACTACCTTCGATTGGTGAGAAACCAACAAATAACACTACATTTACCGCAACTGTTTCTCAACCTATAACACCATCACCCTCATCACCATCTACACCAACTCTGCCTTCCTCTGCAGCAATTACTATATCTCCCCAATCGGCCAAAGACACCAGAGATGAGGGTTTCTCTCTTCCTCAATCCCCTAACCATAGGAATTTGAGGCACAACTACTTGCCTCCTTCTGTAGATCCCTAATGGAGAGGAGTGTCTCTCTCTCTTTCTATGTCAAAGGAGTTCCATCAGCTGTCCAGACCGGTAGAACTCGTTGAATATCTAAAGTCGCTGACTTTAGAGATAGATAAGAAAATACACTCTCTTTCAGGGTAGTGTATGATCAACAAGCCATGCACAATGGAACAACTACTTGTTGTTTTTAATGCTTGTTTCTCTTCGTCTATTACAACCGGGTTTCTAACTTCAATATTTTTTACATGAAAACTTTCTCACTACCAAGGGCTTCAGAGATTGATCCCTGACAAAGAAACACTTACGTCAGAGCGGGATCAACTATTGGCCGAGAAGAACCAACTCGTTGTGTGCCTCTCAGTATTAGAAGCAAAAGCCATGAGGCAAGTGGTCTTGAGGTCCGGCTACAGCTTAGCGAGTAAGAGGTATTGGACCTTATTCAAGAAGCTTCTCAATTAAATGTTCAATTCCAAGAAGCTAAGGTTAAGTGGTCTAAAGTTCAAGATGTCGTATTTGCTGCTGTCGAACGCGAGTTTGCCTCCATTGAGCGAGTGAATAACTTGGAGGTAGCCTTGAATTTCAAAGATGAAGAGGTTGATGCTGCCGAAGAGAAGTATGACCAGATATAAGATAGGTATACGAGGATCATTGATCAAAATAAGGTTTATATAACCACAATCTGTGATCTCGATCTTAGCTTTAGTGCCTTGAGATCTAAGCGGGATAGCCTTTTGGTCGAGGTTGATAGGTTAAATAAAAACTTCAGCATCAAGGGGATTCCCTCATAATTAAAAGAACACATTCCATGTACCACATGAGGAGAAAAACTTTGGAAGGAGCCAAAGCAGGCGTTATTGATATCGATGATGAGATTGCTAAGGCCCGAACGCAGGAGTTAGCTACCCGAGAAGGCCTCCAGGCTCAGCCTGATGCAACTGATTCTTCTAGTTCTGGTTCTGAGTCTTTAGGAATTGAGGAGGAACTTTAAGAGAATAATGATGAAGGCCAAGATCCAACAACGACAACAGATTTGCCTATTTCTCTCAGGAGCGTAGATGCTTCTTTTCTCCCGAGTTTTGTTGGCATCATAGTTTAGTTGATTTATTTTCCTTTGCTGCTTTCCTTTTGTATTTGTGTACTTAGGCCGCTTGGGATTTTTGATAAATAAAAGTACTTTTTGTTAAGCATTGAGAAAAGTCTATTCTTTTGCGTCAAATTAGGCAATGCTTTGGGTGTATTTTCCCCCATAACATTTGGGTTCGGGGCATAAACTCTTTTGCAACCAACCCGCTACTGTGAGGGTTTCGTAAGAGAGGGCCCTCTTATGTTTATGGTTCTCTTGTAGAGAATGTCTCATGTTCATTCTGGCACTAGAATTTGAAGTACTTAGTTAACTTTCAAATGATAAAATTAATTCATCGTTTGGACAAGAAACAAGATAAAAATAAAAGGACTTCATTTTATTCTTTCTATCTTCAAAATTACACAAGCAGTCGAGTGTTGAAAGAAAATAGATTGCCAATACATGTGGATATTATGTACAACTTATTTCTACGGGGCTAGCCGTGCAGTCCCCAGTCCCGATGAGATATATTTGTTCCTAAGTTTCGTAGTCCCGATTTTTGTGGCAATCGAGTTTTTGTATTCTCATACTATTCCCCCAGTGTTCGAATGCGAATAATAAGAATTGGAACTCTGGAAGTCTTGTTCTTTTGAGGGAAAACACTAGTGAATAGTTGGATAATCTTTGGTTCGATGGCAAGCTTCGTTTGCGTTAGGAACTTTCCATCGAGCCAAAAGTTATCTAACCACCCCTAGTGGCTTGTTGGAAAAACACTTGTGAACGATTAAATAGCCTTTGATCCAATGGAAAGTTTTGCTTTCCATTAGGAATTTTCCATCGAGCCAAAGACTACTTAACCATCCTATAGTGGTTTGTTACTTCAATGCCTTGTCATTTAAAAGTCTATCTCTTCTGATGACGTTACTTCATAGTATGCTTTTCATTGCTGCCTCATTATAACCTTGCTAGAAAAACCTAACTGGATAAAAACTAGGCAAAGAAAAAAGAGTGTACCACATACTTTCAGTATAAGCATGATCCATTAGTAGTAATACCTTTTGAGGTGAGTCACGTTCCAATTGCTCGGAAATTTGACTCCATCTTGGTTCTCTCATTCATATGACCCTTTTCCTGTTGTCACACCTCCCTTTTTACTACCCTTTTATGATCCCTTTTTAAAAGATACGTTAGGTATACCTCAATGTTCAAATACCCGAGAAGGATATAATAACAAAGAGGAAGGAGTTTTTCCAAATAAAGGACAATCGGTCCGGAATTTTATTTAATTTTCAGAGTCCCCACTTGGGAAGATAATGGTGTCCCAAGTCACCGGTTAATCCCGAATCCGAGGAAGTTGAATCTGTATTACAGTCTGCAAAACAGAAACCTGGATAAGGAATTTTGTTAACTCGGGAGAAGGTGTTAGGCACTCCCGGATTCCGTGGTTTCAGCATGGTCGCTCAACCGTCGTTCTCAATTTTACATGACTTGTTATACGCTTTTTAACAATATGTATGTGTTTTCAACTTTAATATTTTTAAAGAATAGTGACGTCGCGAAAACGTATTTCGAGTCACACCGCAACCAGTACGCTTGTGACTTTTAATACATTTCGGCTTCGCCGGGATGTATGATTTGAGTTGCACCAAGTGCACACTCGTATTAAGGAAGGTATATTTATTAAATCGTGCCTAATAAGTGTCTAACGGCTTTAAATATTTTGGGAGAGGTTATGGAATTCGCTATTAACCTTCCAGAATCTATTATATATTTTATCAATTACTTAAAAGGGGGCCCCACCGTTTTTGCTATTATGTGAGGCTCGTCCCGTGTATCTTTTAAAGTCCATACTTATAGTGTCACTATATTTTCTATCAATGTTATTTCCCTTAATCAATTTAACTATATATATACTTCTAGAAGTGAGTCCAGGCCTATGCTGTTCCCATTATTATTGGGCCTAGACTTTTGGATTAGTAGTTAACAGATTATTACATCTATCTGGGTCTTAGTGACCCAGACCTGATTTGGGCTTTCGTTCAATAGCCCAGTTAATTCTTGAACATATTCCAGGCCTAAGTCACACATCAGGCCCAGACCAGAGACGAAGCAGTAGTAATGAAAACAAAAATGAGAACTCATGATAAAAGTAGAAACTTAGAAACAAAAGAGAAATGAATTCGAACTATATTTTATTTATTAAGAGATAAATTCTATACAGAAACTAACAATATTGAATCTAAATCATGAAAGTCGAACATGCAGAAAACTTAATGGACAAGACTATTTCTACTTTATTCTCAAGGACTAATTCATGTCACTGATCTGAACTCTTTAATAACTAATTGATAGGAGACTACTTTAAACATGTGAATCAGAACTAATACTATTCAGTCATTTACACCTAGCATTCAATTACCTAGGCTAAATTGACTCACTCGCACATACGTAATTACATTTCATCATTGAGTCCTGGTTGTATGATATTACGAAAAACCAGTCTTAACTAAGCTATAATTTCGTTTCATTGTTACTGTTTAAGGACTTGTTTGGATCTAAGTGTCAAATACCAAATTAGATTACCTACATAAAACTAATTAAAGTTATTACTACGAGCTTGTTGTTATCAATTCATGTCAGGATTAATTAACCTTGTTTCATGATTTTAACATATTAAACTATGTGATTTAACTACTATAACTATACTACTACTATTTACTACTTATTACATTGTTTTGTTCGAGTTTTCACTTATACATACAATGCTATCCTAATGAATTACAAATCTAAATTAATACTAAACAACTAATTAGAAAAGAAAAATGGAGAGATAATAAAATGCTTTTAAACAAATTTCTGAGTCTTCATTTCATCAAGCTTCAAAGTTACATAGCTTCGAACAGGGATGTGTACCTGGTATTGAAAGGAATGGGAAGATGGCAAATCAACAGGGCGGTGAAAAATACAGCAACAACAACAGTAACAACCAGCAGTAGCTTCAACACTTCAACCCCGAAAATTCCAGCAATACGGAGAAAAACAAAAACCAGTAAAAAATAGAAAAAAAATATATTCTAGATTTTCTCTTTGTTTTGTCTTTCTAGCTTTGAACTCTTTTCAATTCTCAAAAGAAACCCTCAAAAATTAAATTTTTGTCCATGTATACTTCTGTATCCAGAGTGTATATTGATTGTATACTACTCTCTTTTTTCCTTATTTTTCTTCTCTTCCTATTTTTTCCTCTCTTTTTTCCACCCATTTTTTCATAAATCTTCTCTTCTATTTATATGCAAGAATTTCAAAAAAATTCAGATTTTTTATGAAAAAGAAAATATTTTTTAATTTAAAAAAGGTCCACTAATCCATGTTTTCTTCTCCTTGTTTTCTTCCTTGATTTTATTGTCCCCCACTACTTTATGTCATGTGATTATGATTATTTTTGGCTAAAAAATCTGAAATTTGCTTTTTGGGCCAAGGGGTTTTGGGTTGGGTAAGGGTGCTTAGGATTGGACTTGTAACTTAATTTGTAAGATGGCCCAATCCAAATTTTTCTATTTTGTTCTTCTCCATTATTCAACTTCCTAATTAATAAAGCCCAAAATACTAAGATTAATTTATAAAATCTAAACTTATCTTGAAATACTAATTAACTCAGGATAATAATTGTCACATAAATTTAAATGGTAATTAAAATACAATAACACATTTTTGGACATTAAAGACAAAAATGCAAAAAATGCCTATTTTTTGTGATTTTAATTTTGTAAGATAAAATTAATTACTCCTAATTGTAGAATTAAATCCTAAATGCAAATGCGTTATATTTTTTTATTTTTTTAATTTAACAAATAAATATGTACAAAAAAAGGACATTAAATTCGCAACAATTATAAAAACAAAGAAAAAATTGTTTTATTTGAATTTTGTGGGAATAACTCATATGTAGGGTAAAAATCACGTGCTCACAGCTGCCCCTCTTTGCTCGGGAACACGAAGAGTTTCAGTGCAAAGATAAGTGAGCAACTATGAATGATTTTTACCCGTTCGAGTATTCCGTTGTGAAGCATTTTGAAAAAGTTTTGACCGCACCCTGATTTAGAGGTTGCCTACATATCCTGGGCTAAACAGGAATCAGGTCAGTGTAGTTCGGGAATGTCTGGTAGCTGGGACTACCAGGGGCTGTGATCTCACTGTTGTTGTTGTTACTGTTGTTACTGCTGACCGACCCCTTATTACACCATGGTAAAAATAAAAGAAACTATCCTAAGCTATAGTCTATGAATTACAAAAAACCCTATCTATGCCTTCCATCTTGTTCTTGTGTTGCCTTGATCTTTCATCTTGTATTTCTTCCAACGACATTCTTGTTATTGCCTTGAACTTGTATTCTTCTCACGACATTCTTGTTTTTGCCTTGAACTTGTATTCTTCTAACGGCATTCTTCTCGTTGCATTGAACTTGTATTTTCTCTTTCAACGACATTTATTGTTATTGCCTTGAACTTGTTCAACTGCTTCAATTTGAAATATGCGTCCATTTCCAGGTGAATCCATTCTTGCGACAAAATAAACAACCAAATTTTTTTTTCTGCGCCAGTATGATGACGGGGCACATCATATTATTGAATGTTAGAATTTAAAGAAAAATTTCATTTTTTGAAAAAGTATTCCCTCATTTTCCAGGTGGGCGGCTGAACAGAAACAAAAAATGCAGAAATATATTCCCTTGTTATACAGGGGGGCACTTGAACAGAAATTAAAAAATGCAGAAATGTATTCCCTTGTTAACCAGGTGGGCGCCTGAACAGAAATTAAAAATACAAAAAAATATTCCCTTGTTATCCAGGTGGGCGCCTGATGCAGAAATTAAAAATGAAGAAAATATTCCCGTGTTATCCAGGTGGGAGCCTGAATAGAAATTAAAAATGCAGAAAATATTCCCGTGTTATCCAGGTGGGCGCCTGAATAGAAATTAAAAATGCAGAAATGTATTCCCTTGTTATATAGGTGGACGCCTGAACATAAATTAAAATTGCAGAAATATATTCCCGTTGCTCTCCAACTGATGCCTGCTCAAAACAAAACCAAACAACAAACTTTTCTTCTGCCCCAGTGTGGGCTTTTTCAAGTTACAGTGTTGCTCATGTTAGCTAACACAAACCAGAGTTGCAGAAATAAAAATTTGCGAAAAAGTATTCCCTTGTTATCCAGGTGGGCGCTCGATGCATAAAAAAAATTTGCAAAAAAGTATTCCCTTGTTATCCAGGTGGGCGCCTGATGCATAAATGAAAAATGCAGAAATGAAAAATGCAGAAAATATTCCTGTGTTATCCAGGAGGGCGCCTGAACAGAAATTAAAAATGCAGAAATGTATTCCCTTGTTATACAGGTGGGCGCCTGAATAGAAATTAAAATTGCAGAAATGTATTCCATTGTTATCCAGGTGGGCGCCTGAACAGAAATTAAAATTGCAGAAATGTATTCCCTTGTTATACAGGTGGCGCTTGAATAAAAATTAAAATTGCAGAAATGTGTTCCCTTGTTATCCAGGTGGGCGCCTGATGCATGAAATACGTATGCAGAAATGTATTCCCTTATTATCCAGGTGGGCTCCTGATGCATGAAATGCGAATGTAGAAATGTATTCCCTTATTATCCAGGTGGGTGCCTGATGCATGAAATGCGTATGCAGAAAAGTATTCCCTTGTTATCCAGGTGGGCGCCTGATGCATGAAATGCGTATGTAGAAAAGTATTCCCTTGTTATCTAGGTGGGCGCTTGATGTATGAAATGCGAATGCAGAAAAGTATTACCTCAGTTTGATAATTGGGGTATGAATTTAAAAAGCTGATACCTCCTCGCTATTTTTGTATTTTCTTGATTGGTTGATTTTCATCCATGGATTCCCCCATTTATTGCTGAACTTTCTTTTTTAATGTTTTCTATCTTTCCACATTGGTCACATTCACTTTAAAGTGATTAGTGACGATTTGTTCTTGTCTAAATCACAAAAACAAAATCTTATTAGTTATAAGCTACTGGCAACTAGCATCTGCCGCTCTTGCCTCGTATTGCTTTTCCTCTTATGCTTTTCTTCCGATGTGCGGTCTTTCAATTGACTATATTCTGCAAGCTCTTTTGCATTTTCTTATTTTTCACCTTTTTGTTTTCTTTTCTTTTGGCTCTGTTTGCCAACCTCCTTTATTTCTTTTCAACTCCTTTCTTTTTCTCTTCTAATCTAGTGTTATTTCAAATCTTATCATCGGAAGCTGGTAGTTAGCCTTCAAAGGATAAACAATGAAATGCAGGAAAATGAATTTCAAAATGGTAAAGGTGTTTTGGAGAAGTTATAGGACTTATCTGGGTATGTTGGCTGATTCCATTGACCATGCCATGTATTTAAACTCCAACCCAGTTCGTTCAATCCATTATTCTGACTCCAAATTTCTTGCAACCCAAACCGATCCTATATTTGTTTTTGCTTTCTCTTTTCAGAAATAACCCCTTGCAATCACTTTGTGGTGCCATGAAAGGTTTTCACTAATAAGACTCTCTCATTTATTCTCTCTCAACCTCACAATCACCTTGCAGTGTCGTTAAAGGTTTTCACTGACAAGACTCTCTCATTTTTATTTTTCTCAACCTCACAGTCGCCTCACTGTGCCGGTTAAGGTTTTCACCGATGAGACCCTCTCATTTTTTCATTTTTCATTTTTCCTTTTTGTCTTTTATTTTTCTGCACCACTAATGTTGTCCAATGTACCGATCTTTCTTTATTCTCATTGCATTTGTTATTTTCTTGAAATTGATTAGAAGGTCTTTCTTTGGGCTGTAACGTGGCTTTTGGATGGGTTAAGAAAGAAAGGTATAAAGGCTAAAAAATTTACGAGGGTTTAAAAATATTTACAACTCTCGAAATTATAAAACATAACTTCTGCCCCAGTTTTAATATGTGGGGGATTTTTGGATTTTTTTCTTTATTGTGACTGAACCTCAGTGAGGCTGCCTACGTACCCTTTCGGGATCAAGTCAGACGTAGTTCAGACTATGCCATAATTCATGGTTTCGTTTGACTTTTTCCCGATTTCCTTGTCTTTTTATTTTGCTTGCATTTGAATTTTCTCTTTTTTTTCTTTTCCTTCTTTTTGGCTATTTTTCTTTTATATCGTAAGCAATTCCGAGAGAGGGGTATGAAAGAATATATTGAACACGGCTCGAAGGGGATGTCAATGGATAAAGTGTTTGGATAGAGAATACAATGCCTTCATCATTTCAATTCCAAAATCACAACAAAATACAATCACATAATTGAAAAGGAATCATACATAGTATCTTTTAACTGCATCTGAATTGATAGCACTCTCTACGCATTTCCCTTCAACGTCTGATACCAAGTTTGTCACGCCCCAAATCGAAGAACATGACCGGCGCCTAACCGGGTTGCCCCAGTCAAGCGAACCTAGGTGCCTTTCATTCCCACGCGTTATCCCTGTGTTGATTGTTTCTCATTAACCAAATACCTTACTAACCATGAATGATTTCACATTAAAAAAATAAAACCATACGAGTGATTCATTAACAAGTTTGCAATTTTTACAACGCCCGACATAACACAATACATATACATAAGACTGGAGTCCCACAGTGTACATGTCTACAGAGCCTCTAGGATACAAAAAGGGAAATACAATACTTGCCGGTAACAAGGCTCCGGCTATACCTTACAAAACCAAAATGAAATCTAAACCGAAATGGCATGAACCACACAAGGCCCCAAGGAAGAAAAGGGGCTCACCAAAACGGGCAGTGGAAGGAGAAGGATACTACTGCCGATGAGCTGAAGTGCCTACTACTGATCCACCTACAATCATAACACGAATGTAGTGTCCCCGGCAAAAGGGACGTCAGTACACTTGAATTGTACTGGTATGTATGGACAAACTTTGTCCCAAGTAAACTCAAGCCATTAAATTACATTAAAACTAATCAAGCCAACCAACCATGTTTTCCACCTTTTACTCATTTCAGATAAGCCTCAACATAAGCACATTCAAGGTCAACAAATAGAACAACAACCAATCAACAACATAAATTGCAAGTAGTTAAACATAGGGGCAATCAGTGCCTCCCCAGGTTGCAAACTCTCCTGCTGTCTCCTTTCACAATTTCACATCATTGATTTTTGTATCAATTTTCAATAGCGATTTCGATTGCTTTACATCCTTATTGCCCCTGACCACCCTTATTACCTCGGCCACCCTTATCACCCCAACCCACACCTTATTTCCTCACGTTGTGGCGCGCAACACGACCCCGCCTTACAGTTTAAAACACAACAATTTCAAACAGGAGATAAGGTACTACACACAATTTCAACAAGTTCAAATAAGCAACTTGCACATTGTTTCATGTTCTCAATTACTTATCAAGCCAATATCACAACCAAGTTACAATATTTCCATAATCGAGAATATTCACACAAGTATGTTCAACAATTTTCCACAATTCAAGTGTTTCATCTCCTTCCACAATAAACCAATTCTCGAGTGTTTCATTTCCTTTCCACAAAGTGCCATATAGGCCATCATAAGTATTATTCACAATTCTTTACCCAATTCAACTCTCATTTAACTTTCGGTTCATATTCTATACCACATCACTCATATTTCAACAACCACTTTGAGAATTTCACACAATTTGTCAAATTATCATTAACCAAGCAATTTTCACACATATAGGTGATTTCACAAGAATCAAAATTAGCCATACATACCTGGTGATGAGTTTTCTTCCTACTTTATGCTTACCCAAGATATCCTACTCTTGCCAACCTTGTTCTTGAAGACTCTTACTTCTACTCACTTCTTTTTACTAGATATCAAGTTCAATAATCATGCATGAGTGTAAAAATTCTATTTTCAAAAGCTATTATATGCAAACCTCTCTTTACCCAATTTAAAGCTGAAAATCAAAGAAAATAGTTAGGGTTTTTACCTTGAAAAGATTGGGGAAGTTGAATCCTTGCCCTAGAATCCTTTGAACTAAGATGATTGGAACAATCTTTGAAGATGAAAGATTTCTCTCTCTAAAAACCCTCTCTTCTCTCTCTAATTTTGGTAAGATGATATGATAAAATGAAGAAGAAGTGTGTTATATTAAAGAAGAGATCGGGTCAAAATGTTACAAAAATCTGGGCCGGGGACAATTATGCGGTGCACTTTGCGACCGCAGAATCAACATGCGTTCCGCATAGTGACCGCAGAATTGCCCCAAATTTTACACAGGTTCTGTTAAGGAATGCGGCCAGAATATGGTCCGCATGCTTGATCTGCGGTCGCAAAGTGCACCGCAGATTTGACATGCGATCGCATATCGACCGCACTTTTGACACTATTTTTGGGAAACTCTCTGGAACGTTTTGCGGCAAGAATGCGGTCCGCATGTCAGGTTTGCGATCGCATTCTTGACCGCATATTGGACACTTTTCGGAAAAATTAATTCTATACATTTTTGAAACTTAAATCACTTTTCGGAAAAATTAATTCCACGCATTCCTAACACATTATTCGGACCATGACACTATAGCTACTAGGTTTTATGCACAAAAATTTTACGGGGCCTTACAAATATAATGCCCCATTAGTCAACACCCGTGATACCATAAATGGCCCTTGCCAGTTTGGCACGAATTTGCCCTTTGCTTTAGCCCAATGTGGTAAGATACGCCTCAATACAAGTTGTCCAACTTCAAACTTCCGAGGATGCACCTTCTTATTATATGCTCTGGCCATTCTTTGTTGATACAATTGCCCGTGGCAAACCGCTGCCAACCTCGTCTCGTCAATCAGATTTAATTGTTCCATTCGGGCTTTTACCCATTCCCCGTCACCTATCTCAGCTTCAGCTATGATTCGTAGTGACGGTATCTCGATTTACGCGGGTATAACAGCCTTTGTCCTATACACCAATGAATAGGGTGTGGCGCCGATAGAAGTGCGCACTATTGTGCGATAACCCATAATAGCGAAAGACAGCTTCTCGTTCCATTGTCTAGACTCCTCCACCATTTTCCTAAGGATCTTCTTTATATTCTTGTTTGCAGCTTCTACTGCCCCATTTGCCTTTGGCCTGTAAGGTTTAGAGTTACGATGCAGGATCTTAAATCTCTGACATGTTTCCGCCATGAGGTGACTGTTCAGACTAGCCCCGTTATCTATGATAATTACTTTGGGAATTCCAAATCGTCATATAATATTTTCATGCACAAAATCCACCACGGATTTCTTCGTCACCGCTTTGAATGTCTTTGCCTCCATCCACTTAGTGAAATAGTCAATCGCGACCAAAATTAATCTATGTCCATTAGAAGCTGCAGGCTCTATTGGTCCGATAGCATCCATGCCCCAAGCAACAAATGGCTAGGGTGCAGACATCGTATGCAATTCATAAGGTGGGGAGTGGATTAAATCTCCATGTACTTGGCATTGGTGGCATTTCCTCACATACTTGATACAGTCCCGCTCCATGGTGAGCCAATAATACCCGGATCTCAGAATCTTGTTTGCTAAGATATACCTGCTCATATGAGGTCTGCAAGCTCCAGCGTGCACCTCTGTCATAATCTTATCAGCTTGTTGCGCATCCACATATCTCAGCAAGCCCAAGTCTGGTGTTCTTTTATATATAATTCCTCCACTGAGGAAGAAGCCATTTGCTAAGCATTTTATAGCTCTCTTCTGATCTCCGGTGGCTTGCTCTAGGTATTTTCCTGCCTTCAAGTATTCCTTGATATCGTGATACCACGGTTCTCCATCCAACTCTCCTTCTACAGCAAAACAGTAAGCATTCAGATCATACCCCTGTATCTGAAGTGGATCTATATAGGCTTTGTTTGGATGATGTAACATAGAGGATAGTGTGGCCAGAGCATCTGCTACTTCATTGTGCATTCTTGGGATATGTTTGAACTCTATGGATTGGAATCTTTAGGATAGTTCATGTAGACAATGCCGATTAGGTATCAGTTTCAAATCTCTTGTCTCCCATTCTCCCTAAATTTCATGTATCAAAAGATCCGAGTCACCCATGACCAAGATCTCTTAAACATCCATATCTATTGCTATCCTCAATCCCAATATACACGCCTCATATTCGGCCATATTGTTGGTACAGAAAAATTGAAGCTGAGCGGTAACGGGATAGTGTTGACCTATTTCTGAAATAAGCACTGCTCCAATCCCAACTCCTTTACTGTTGACGGCTCCGTCGAAGTACATCTTCCATCCTGGCTTATCACTTTGTTCTATTTCTTCAACATTTATTGTCTCATCATCCGGAAAGTATGTTTTTAGTGGCTCATACTCATCATTCACTGGATTTTCTGCCAAGTGATCTGCAACTGCTTGCGCCTTCATCGTCGTATGTGTTACATATATGATGTCATATTCCGTGAGCAGAATCTGCCATTTAGCAAGTCTTCCTGTAGGCATAGGCTTCTGGAATATATACTTCAAAGGATCTAACCGTAATATCAGATATGTGGTGTATGCTGACAGATAGTGCTTTAATTTCTGAGCCACCCAGGTCAATGCACAGCATGTTCTTTCTAACTGAGTATATTTTACCTCGTAAGATGTGAATTTCTTACTAATGTAATATATAGATTGTTCTTTCTTGCCCGTTTCATCGTGTTGTCCCAGTACACAACCAAAAGAATTATCAAGCACTGTCAGATATAAGATCAAAGGTCTTCCCGACTTCGGAGGAACTAACACTGGAGGATTTGCCAAATATTCCTTGATTTTATCGAAGGCCTCCTGACATTCATCGGTCCATTTCACCGCTGCATCCTTCTTTAACAACTTGAAAATAGGCTCACATGTTGATGTCAATTGAGCGATGAACTGACTAATATAATTCAGCCTTCCTAGTAAGCCCATTACTTCCTTCTTGTTCTTCGGCGGAGGCAAACTCTGGATGGCTTTTATCTTTGATGGAGCTAGTTCAATGCCTCGCCGACTTATTATAAATCCCAATAGCTTCCCTGAAGGTACTCCAAAAGCGCATTTCGCAGGATTGAGTTTAAGATTATACCTTCGGAGTCTTTGGAAAAACTTCCTCAAGTCCTTGACATGATCATGTTGCTTATTGGACTTTATGATGACGTCGTCCACATACACTTCAATTTCTCGATGCATCATATCATGGAACACTGTGGTCATTGCCCTCATATAAGTAGCTCCGACATTCTTTAACCCAAACGGCATCACTCTATAGCAGTATGTTCCTCAAGGCGTAATAAAAGTTGTTTTCTCCGCATCCTCTTCATCCATTAGGATCTGATGATAACCTGCATAGCAATCTACAAAAGAGCCAATTTCATGTTTGGCGCAATTGTCGATTAGTGTGTGGATATTCAGCAATGGGAAATCATCCTTTGGACTGGCCTTGTTGAGGTCTCTGTAATCAACACTTACCCTGGTTTTTCCATCTTTCTTTGGAATTGGCACAACATTTGCTAACCAGGTGGGGTACTTAGTAACTCGTATGACCTTTGCCTCAAACTGCTTATTCACTTCTTCATTTATGTTCATGCTGATGTCCGTTTTGAATTTTCTTAACTTTTGCTTTACCAGCCGGCATTCAGGATAAATAGGCAACTTATGTACCACCAAATCAGTGCTAAGTCCGGGCATGTCATCATAGGACCAGGCAAAGATATCCTTGAATTTGTACAACAGCTTTATTAACTCTTCCCTGAGGGAGACTTCTAAGTGTACACTGATTTTTGTCTCCCGGACATTATCCTCACTCCCCAGATTGATAGATTCTGTTTCACTTAAGTTCGGTTTGGGTTTTTCCTCATATTGATTCAAGTCTTTACTTATTTTCTCCAGTATTTCCTCATCCTCATATTCTATTTCACTCTCATTCTCAATTTCTTGTATAATATTTCGATTTTCAGAATTGGGCCGGGAATCCTTCATGCATGACATATCATCAGAATCAGCACATATTGAACTGTACAAAAGGAAGAAAAAGAAAAAATAAATAAAAATAAGGCGAAAATGAAGAAAGAATAAGAGACTGCATTTCATTGATATTTTCAAAAGATGAACAAAGACTGGGTACATTTGATTTCAATGGGGGTGGGGACTACAAAAATAAAATTGCTTTTTGGGAAATGATGATATATTTCGAAAGCTAACTACCAAGACTCCCTCCTGATTGGAAAAGGAGTGGCTTCCCAATTATTGAGTGCAACACTAGACCCCACGAACTGAAAATCTATTTTGCTGGTACCCTCGCCCATCTCCACCATGTTCACGTCCCCAAATAACATTTCAAACCTCGCCAAGAGTTCCGCATCAGGTCTAATCTCAGCATACCTTGACGCAGCAGTCACCAGATGTCGTTGTGTACCAGGCTTGGTGAAGGTGTCGAACAATTTTGGGACTGGTTTAGGGAGGGTCCAATTTTTCTTTTTGGTTCTTTTGGCTTTCTGGATGTCGGTGTGGGTAGGTTTGAAGCCTAAGCCAAAGGTGTCATTGTTTACCGGTAGATGGACATGTTGAGTTATTCCCTGTAAGGCTATTCCTATACCTTTTCCCGGTGTAAATCCATTCTTGATCATCTTTTTGGCTACCATCACTATGGTATATGCGGGATTGGCAAGCTCTTTCTTTCTGCTATCATAGTGTCTGTCACCTGATACACCCAGGGACCCTTGTCCCCATCTGCTTCCTCGAAAAGCAATATGGTATTGCAAGCGTCTTCCTCTCTGTGTACTATAATTTCTTGTTGTTCCCATTCGAACTTTACTATTTGGTGTAAGGATGATGGAACGGCTTTAGCCGCATGGATCCATGGCCGACCCAGCAATAGATTATAGGACGCAGTGACATCTAACACCTGAATTTCCATGGTAAAGTCTACCGGCCCAATGGTGACCTCCAACACAATATCTCCCAAGGTATTTTTCCTTCCTCCGTCAAACCCTCAAACACTCACATTATTTCACTGGATTCTGTCAGGATTAATCTTCAACTTTTCGAGAGTCGAGAGTGGACAAATGTTTGCTTTAAAACCCAAGTAACCACTGATTCTTTACTTTTGACGGTAAGATAGAGTGCCTTGTTGTGTTCAGTCCCTTTGACATGCAATTCATTGTCCAAGAATGTTATCTTGTTCGACTCAAAAATCTTGTTGGTAATCTTCTCCAGATGGCAGACTGAGATCTTTTCGGGGAGATGTGCTTCATTCAGTATTTTCAACAATGCCTTTATGTGCTCCTCTGAGTGAATTAACAATGAAAGCAATGAGATTTGTGCAGGAGTCTTTCTCAGCTATTCTACTCTTGAGTAGTCTTGAGCTTTTATCTTCTTCATAAATTTTTCTGCTTCTTCTTCAGAGACCGGTTTCTTCACATGACTCTCCTTTACCACTTTCATTTTTCTTAACTCTTCCGGGGCAAAGCACCGCCCGGAACGAGTGAGGCCATGTGTTTCATTGACCTCCCATGTAACTTCTTTTCCCTTGTACATTACTACAGCCTTGTTGTAGTTCCAAGGTATTGCTTTAGTATCAAGCACCGGCATTTGCAGCACCGGCTTTATGATCAATGGTTCCATGCATGCTCATTTTACTGTCAACAACGGCTTAACCCCTAGCACCATAATTTTCAAAGTTTCAACCATTGGCGGCTTTTTCACTGGCACCTCAGCTGTCACTTTCTCCTTCTCAACTTCTTTCTCCACTTTACTGTTGGCTTTTATCATCATTACTGATTGGGATAGCTTCCTGCTGCTCTTTTCTTGTTCTAACTCTATCATGTGTGTCTCATGATGAGTCGGCAATGGATTCTGAGTGATGTTTGGAGTTTCTGGAGCCTGTACCTCAATTCTCCTACTATTAATGAGCTCCTGTATAGCAGATTTCAAGTGCCAACACTTTTCAGTATCGTGCCCCGGTGCTCTGGAGCAATATTCACACCTGACGACTGGTCAATGTTTCTGGGAGGTAGGTTTGGCAGTTTTGGTTCAATCTGGTTTAGCATCCCCAATTCTTTCAGACGATGATAGAGGCTGGTGTAAGACTCCCCCAATAGGGTGAATGTTTTCTTTGTTTGGGCTCTGTTTCTCATTTCTAGATTAGGTCGGAAATTGGGTCTATTTGGGTTCTTGTAGGTTTTGGAAGGAGAGTAGGTGTTCTGTGTATGATAGACGTTTTGTGGGACTTGGCTCGCTATACATGAGGGGGTGATGGGTAAGGTTGGGCTTGTGGGATGGGGTAATGTGGAGTAGTAGGTGGATAATATGATGGAGGTGGGTTGTAAGGCGCTGGTGTGTATGGTTGGTATGAGCGAGGTGGGTGATGGTATATGCTTTGGCTCCGAGTCCATGGTTTACTTTCTACAACTGAAACCTCTTCATTCTTCTTCTTTCCAATAGATCTTCCGTTGCCGGTTTGTACAGCCTGATTCGTGGCCTTGATTGCAGAAAAGCTCATGATTTTGTTGATTTTCAACCCTTCCTCTACAAAACTCCCCATTTTCACTACTTTATTGAAATTCTTACCAATAGCCGACACCATATGACCGTAGTAAGTAGGCTCTAAGGCCTGCATAAAATAATCTACCATTTCAGTCTCCTTCATTGGAGGATCCACTCGTGCCGCTTGTTAACTCCATCTAAAGCCATACTCCCGAAAACTTTCTCCGGGCTTCTTCTCTATCTTGGTAAGCGACAGCCTGTCTGGTATTATCTCCAAGTTGTACTGGAAGTGGTTGGCAAATGATTGCGCTAGATTATCCCAGATGAACCATCTAGTGTGATCCTGACGTGTATACCACTCCAGCGCAGAACCACTCAAACTCTGACTAAAGTATGCCATCAAGAGTTCATCTTTCCCTCCTACACTGCGCATCTTGCTGCAATAACCCCTAAGATGGACTACAGGATCCCCATGTCCATCGTACATGTCGAATTTAGGTATCTTGAACCCAACCGGGAGCTGCACCTCTGGGAACAGACATAAATCTTTGTATGCTACACTCACTTGACCTCCTAGCCCTTGTATGTTACGGAAGGATTGTTCTAAACTCCTCATCTTCCTGGCCATTTCCTCTTGTTCCAAGTTCTTGACGGGCTTTTCTTCGGTTGTCTCCATCAGTGGGGTATAAGATTAATGCTACCCAAATGCCGGCTCTGGCGGATAGTAATGGGTATCTTACACATGGAACACTGGTTCACTTGGCGACTTATGCAGAGCAACAAGTGGAGGTCCACATACACCGGGGCAACCTGTGGTGGCTGGGGTGGAATCTGTTTGGACAGTGGTGGTGGTGCCTGTGAAGTGGAGGCATAGTAGTGGTGGTAATCTGGGTACGTGTAGGATGAGTTCATGGCCAGTGGCTCGGGATTAGGATTGGCGGGAGGGACATATGCTGGGTTGGCTGGATATGCGGGTAAGGGTTGACCCCTGGACCAAGCTTGGTACATTTCTAACATCTGCTGCTTGAGCTTATACATTTCCTCCTTTATCCCTGCTACATCCACGACCTCCTCTTCTTGCACTGGGTCCATGATAGTTGGCTCGATTTCCTGAGATACAACCTTAGTCATAGTCTTTAATCGTGTGTTGTAATGATGATTTGACAGAGTACCAGTTGCCAGCTGAAATCTGGTTCTCATAAACAAAAACACTTATTAATAGTTAGTACATAAAAGGATAAGGTGCAACGATTGAAAAAATCACAAATTTTGCTTTCGATCATCATGCATCATCCCGACACTTATTCTATTTTGAACCAACATCATCTTTTTTTTCTTCTTTTCTTCTTTTCTTTTCTCTCTTTTCATTTTCTTTATTAATTTTCGTTCCTACTTATTTGCCTATCGTGCAAACAATTGATACAAAGCAAAAAAAAAAGGATTAGCAACAACTTTTTGATCTTTTCATTAATATTCAAAAACATTGATTTACAAGATGATGTTGTGCTACTAATGCAAAAAGAAATACGAATACAAAATGCATGCCCTATGAATACATTAATGCTCATGATGCCCGCGAGACGTCGTTCGGTCTTGTTGCGGGCCTATATGCTAATCCACTTTGGAGCCTATCTAGGTCGGACATGACTTGCTTCACAAAGAATTTCACGGCTGATACAAATATTGCTCGGGACATGTCTTCACATAGTTGGCACTTTCGGGTGATATATTGAGCAATATGTACAATTCTTTCTCGAACAACCCCTTTCTCTTGAAGTAACCTGCTAATCTATTTGGCGCGAGCATCTAAGGTGTGTTGGTTCTCTTTCTGCAGTTGTTGTAGCTCGAACTCCAACCGAGCCATAGTCATGTAACAATTCTCTTTTTCTTCTTCGAATTCTTTGATTATCTTGTTACTCTTGACAGTGGCTGTGATGACTTTCTTTCTTAACGAGCTACCTCAACCTCATGTTTGTCTTGTAGCTGCTGAACCAACCTAGCTCTTTCCTCGGCGTCTTTGGCCAGTTGCTTCCGAACCCTAACTAACTCTTTTTCTGCCTTGTCCAGATCGAAGCTGTAGTCATTCACTTTGCACCGAAGATTTTCAATTAGCTTCTCATCTCGGGCTAAGCGAACCGGGGTCTCGGATGTAATTTTCATTTTTGCAACTTGAGCCTTTAGAATTTCATTCTCCTTTTTCAGCTGCTTCTTTTTTCCTTCGTCGGATGCTGCCTGTAAACTGCTCTCGAACTGGAGATCCCGCAACTGTTTTTCTAGCAAGCTGATTTTGGCTTTATACTCATTTTTTTTGGCCGCCCAATTTCTGTTTTCCTTAGACTGCTCCGCCAAATCTTGAAAGTGAGGTCTTTTCGATGGCCTATCATGCTCAATACCCCACCGATACCATGCAGCGTACCCTGGAAATACTTCTTCCCGAGCTCTATTCTCCACACAAGTTTCTGCCTTCAAATTTTGACACTCATTCCAAATCTGTCAGACCTTTGCTTCCGAGAATTGCCCATACAGACTAATCTCTTTTATTTGCAAACTGAGGTCCCCATCCTTTGGTATAACTTGACACCTTCCAAGCTGTCATAGGACCCTGTACGGGGCATAAGGCCGGATACTTTTCAAACCCATGATCAAGAAGTGTGACCCTTCTGTCGGCATGTAAATCACCTCATCGAGGGGCAACCATCTGTATGCCCAATCGATTTGGCTATCGATCAATGATCTCAGATATGAAATCCAACCTTTAACCCCCTCTGGCAGCTTAACTTCTTTTGTTCTCGTATAGAATTCTTTGAGGCACGTTCTTTCAGTCGGCCCATAGCTCGAGAACGAAGGATGACGGCATAGATGTTCTATCAACCAAATTTGCAGAACCAACTTACATCCCTCAAAGAAGTTGTACCCTGCTTTACATGTAGTCAGAGCATGGTAGATATCCGCTATAATCATCGGAGCCAAAGTGAAATTATCTTGTACAATCAAAGTGCTGGCTACCCGGCAACTCTTGTATCAATATTCCCATCCTTTCTTGGAAATATGATTATCCCGAGAAACACCACTAGGAAAGTGAATCGTCGATGCTCCTCCCATTTAGCTCAGTTGGACTTGTACAATGTTTGTTCGTGGGGTCATTGAAACCCCCGACATGTCCGTATCTACAGTAGATGAAAAACCATTAACCAAATCCTCGTTGTGGACATTTCGAGCAATCTTCAAGGAGTCAAGGAAACGGTGCACCGTTATTGCTCTTGGAGCCACCAGGTATTTCTCTTTTAAGGGGACCTCATTTTTCCTTATATAGTAAGCAATTTCCTCAAGAGTGGGAGTGAGTTCAAAGTCCGAAAAATGTAAAACGTTGTGCGCAGGATCCCGGCATGTGACAAGTGCTCAGATTATATCACCTCGGGGAATTATGTCCATTAAAACCGTAAGATTCCTTTAGCATTTGACCCAATTCTGTCCTTCCTGTCCCATGTCGTTCCACCATAGTGTTAGCTCCAAAGAGATTCTATTCATTAGAGTGAAGGGTTCATTCTGTATCGTGCTCATCCTGCACATTTATTAAGGAGATTTTATTTATAAAAATGAAAAATATTTTTCAAAGCAAGTTTTCATTTTTATTTTTGTAAAAGGGGAAACATGACTATCGAAGTGGCCATTTTTGCCAAAACAACCTTCCGACGTCCTTCCTGAACATTCAGGTATTTCCAAAAATAGCGATCACCTCGATTATTTGAAAAAAATATTTTTGGTCTTTTTCTAAAAGGGTGGTTGGACCCGTTCAAGGGTTGTCTACGTATCTCACATAATGGCGAGAATCAAACCTGCGTAGTTCGGTCAAATTAATTAACCAATTATTTCAACAAAGCCATTTTTTCTCATTTTCCAAATTTTCCAACAACTCTTTTATCACTAGTTCTATCTCTTTTTTTTTACATTTTTGAATATTTGTTTTACTCTTGGGAGTTTTTCCGGTCCGCATAACGATCAAAGACAATTAAAAATGCAACACATAGTATGCTCGGTCTTTAATTACCGGGTCACCTGTCCTAGACGGACCCAACCCCTGTGTTGAGTCCCCTAAGTCAGTTATGATGCAAATAATCGTCCTAGACCTATGTTCAATATCTTATGGTTTCATATGGTGCTAGACCGTGTACCCGAGTAGACAACTCGGATCGAGGAGAGGGCTATGTACCGGTGACCCGCGGAGTCAATCCGCTTTGTAACTTATCCGGCCTCTGTTTCTTAATTTCAGTGTGACTTAACAGAAATGGGAGTCTCAACCAGTAAGCACATCCCCGGAGGTGAAGAAGAGAAGGGTTTTTCGGCACAATTTATATATACAATCCATATAATATCAAAGCGGTAAAACACATAGCATGTTGTTCAAAGCATATGACAAAGTCTAATAATATCGAGGACGACGATTCTAATGGGCTCGAATTCTTAAACCCTGAAACCGAAGTTCTGGGTTGCTTTCCCCAGCAGAGTCAGAGCTGTCATACCTCCCTTTTACTGCCCCTTTACGTTCCCTTTTTAAAAGATACGTTGGGTATACCTCAATGTTCGAATACCCGAGAAGGATATAATAATAAAGAGGAAGGAGTTTTTCCAAATAAAGGACAATCGGTGTCACGACCCGGATTTTCCCCCAACATCGGGATCGTGATGGCGCCTACTCGTGATAGCAAGGCAAGCCACTTTACTCACACTATCCTGTTTTTAGCAATACTTCATACTCAATTTAACAACCAAAATCATAATCTTAATTAAACAAGTGCGGAAGACTTTATAAAAATAGAAATAAGTAGCTTCAAGGTAACTGATACTGAAATCCTCAACCCAAGACGTGGAGTCACCAACTCACGAACTACTACTGAATACTACACATAAAAGTATGAAAGAAATATAACATAATCTGTTTGTCTCGGAACAAAGAGACTACAACTAGTAACATAAATAAAGGAAGAGACGCCGGGCCTGCGGACGCCTGCAAGCTACCTCGATCTCAAATATGATCAACTCCCACGCAAAAGATCTACTGCTGCTGCTCCTGATCGAAACCTGGACCTGTGCAAAAACACACAGAAGTGCAGTATCAGCACAACCGACCCCATGTGGTGGTAAGTGCCTGGCCTATCCCGGCGAAGTAGTGACAAGCCTAGGACCAGACACCCACATAACCCTGTGCAGTTCTATATATATGTACACCACAAGATAACGAGAAATAATCAAGTAACATCTCAACAAGGAATAACACAAAGGAACTCAACAGTTAAAAACAGTTATTAAATCGACAAGGAAAAACAAAAGTATAATGGAAAACAGGAATATCAAGTCAAGGAATAGTAAATAGTTGCACGGCATCACCCTTCGTGCTTTTACTCTCATCCTCACCAAATAAGCAAATAAAGTGTACGACATCATCCTTCGTGCTTTTACTATCATCCTCACATCCATGGTACGGCATGATCCTTCGTACATGGTTCAATAACAAGGCACGGCATAATCCTTCGTGCATAATCATAAACATGGCATGGCATTAACCTTCGTGCAAAATCAATAAATCAGGCACGACATTAACTTTCGTGTGTCACACCTCCTTTTGGCGCGTCCCTTACCCCGGGAGTAGAAGCTTAAGGGAGTTTTTCCAATTTAAGTGACAATATTCGAAACGGGATTATTCTATTTATTTCAGAGTCGCCACTTGGTATAAATTAAGGTGTCCCAAGTCACCAATTTATTTAAGTCCCAAATCGAGGAAATTTCGACTTCCCAAATGAAGTCTGCGAACCAGAAATTCTAAGTAAGGAATTCTGTTAGCCCGAGGGAAGGTGTTAGGCACCCCCGGATCCCGTGGTTCTAGCACGGTCGCTTCAATTATTATAAATGGCTAAAAATTATCTGATTTTAATATGCTCATAAATTATATATGCTCTAGTTAAACCTTAAAAACCGCTTATTAATTTGAGACCATACCAAAAGAAAGACTAATTACAACATAGATTCAGACTTTTGACAGATAAATGAAATATATAAAAGTATCTGGATTATTTATTTAAAACTCTTCCGATTAAAAAACCATTGCAAAACCAAAATAAAAAAAGAAGATTAATTTATTTAACAGGATATCTCTTAAAATTATTTCCAGTTAAAGAATCGTACCAAATGATGTGTTATTTCCTAGCTTTTGACTTATGGTCGGGGATTGAATGAAAAGATGTGAACTAATGGGAAAATTGACCAAAATATACGAAATAGAATTAATTCGTCTGGGTTAATTATTTAGCCGTGAGGTTGTCTACTTTGGATTTCGCTATTCTTAATATGACATTAATTGACAAAATCAAAATTATATGATTAAAGTGACTAACATTATTATCTAAAAGCATTGTCTAACTTATCCTTGCTTGCTTAATTATAAATAGACCTCAAAAGAAGAAGAAAAATCAAAGTAAAAGAAAATTTGAAATGATTCCAAACATCTTATATTAATAGCTAAACTTTAACCGAACCAACATCTTGAACATGCTTAAATTACTTAACTTTAACAAATTACCTATGTAAAAAAATCGAAGGGAATCCTAACCCGAATTGGCTAATTTTACTTACACAAATCCAATCGTATACTAGAAATATAGAAACTTATTGAGCATAAATGAAAACTGATATCTATTCTTATCAATGGTCCAAAATAATCCAAGTTTACAAATACAAGCCTAGCAAGTTTTGTTTCAATCCATACATAATGAAAGTAAGAGCTAAGTAAACATACAAGACTAATGCACCCTCAATCTTCTAATGACTAAACTGTACGATGTCTATTTTTGGTTAATAGTTCTTAACTTAACAAGAACAAAACCATTTATGCAGTGGCTTCAAACAATGATTCAAAGTGGTCTCCCATTTCAATCATGGTACAAGGATAGTCAAGCCCAAGAAATGTGTACCTGGAAATTGCTAGCAAAAATGAAGAAATGAGAGGTCAGTAACTGCTTGGCAGTAATCAACAGCAACTTAGCAATCAACAGAACACCAACAACCAAACAGCAAGTCACCCCAGAAATTAAGCTTAGACCAGACCAGTTTTTACTTCAAAATAACCAGCAAACCTTTGAAAGTATCCACAGACCACTATTTGTCCCAGAAGCTAGCTTAGTTGTACCCAGAACTATTTGAAGTTAACCCTATACCCCTCTGAAATTCCAGTGGCTAAATACTGAGACAAAGATATCAATGAATTGGTCAGAACTCAAGGTTTGTTCTACCAATTCAATGGAGCAGTAAGCCAAATGAAGCAATGAGAAAGAGAAAATGCAGAATCTTTCTCGAATTCAATCTGTTTTGCCTTTTCAGTTCACTCACTGTTTTCTTAGAACTATATCTCTCAAAACTCAAAGAAAAGCTCTCCCAAAAATCCCTCTTCTCTATTCTGTTTAAGCCCCTGTGAGTTTAGTGTTTCTCAGATTCTCAAAATGTTCTCAATGTGTGTCTGTTTTTTGCTTTCAGTGAGTGTCCTTCTGTGTGTTCCAGTGTTTGTTTTTATAACCTACAGATCCAAACCCCCAGCCCTTTCTTTTAATTGTTTTTAATCACTGTCCAGCCAGGTTATTCCTTCTGTTAAACCACTAAATCCTGTCTGAGTATGGGATATTGATACAAAAATGCTAAACACATGGTGCTAATGGGATAGCTTGCTGTACAGCAGGTTCCACTAGGTTGTACCATGTGCCTTGCATCATGACTGTTTAGCTTTCTGATTTTCTTAAGTAAACTATCAGCTATACCCAATCTTAGTAGCTAAACTTAATCGACAGAATCAAGCAAACAAACAGAATAGTTCAATTCAAATAACAATGAACCACTGCCCGGTATTTCAAACAACAAAATCGCGAATTTAAACGACGACATTCGTTAAGTCGAATCACAACATGTACGATTGATAACAACCAATCACAAAGACAGTGATTTCAAAAACTCTCGGCCAAAGTAGTCTAGAATGGAGGATTAGCTATTCGACGAAAATATCGAATCGAATTCCTATCTTATAACTATATCATTTACAACCATGAATCAGAAAACAAACAGGTCGACCAAATAAAAGGTCCCAAAAGAAGAAGAAATTGAAGATGTCCGAGGAAAAATCAACAAACAAATGAAACTACGAAAACAATTAAACTAAATTGACGAGTGCAAGTAAATAAGAACGAGAAAAGAAAAGAAATACCTTGAAACAAGAAAATGGAGCTCGGCCGACTTGGTCTTCGGCATTCGAGGTCGAAAGGACCTTAATTGAAATGTTTTCTAAGTGAAAACATATCTATTAAGGTCTATTAGACCTCAATTAGATAAATCCGGCGAATTAAATTTCTTTTCGGCTTTTAGGGTTCTTGGACATGGGTTTTGGGGTTCGACGGTTTCCGGTTAGATTTGAGCCGAACCAAGTTTGGTATGGACATGGGGGAGGTCCGGCGAAGGTGTGGTATCAATTTGGGAGTGTCTGGTGTTAGTTCAAGTTTGACTCGAATCTTCAAATGAAGATTCGAGAAGCTCCGGGTTGATTCGAAGTAGATGGTGTATGGATTTGGATTGGGGGTATCGAGATGGTCATTTGGTGTTAAGATGGTGGTGTTTGGACCGCCGGAACCGCCGTGAGGCGATTTCCGGCGGCGGCGGACGGTGGGCAGTGGCGGCGTTACATCTATGAAGAAAGGGGAATGAAAAATGAAGGGTGAATTAGGGTTTGGGGGGTTTTTTGGGTAATTAAAATGCGAGATTTAATTCTGGCCGTTGGATTAAGGACTTTGGACGGTTGTGATTAAAATCCTGGGTTGAGCGTTGGGCTGGGGCGGCTGGGGCATTGTTTTGGGCTCAATGTTAATTTCAAAAATGGCCCAATCCGATTTTCTTTCATTTCATTTGATTTTGTTTTTCTTTATTTTAATTTCTAAAGTAATTCAAACTAAATTTTAAAACCCTAATTTAAATTATAGAACAAAATTAACATATCAATATTAATTAACCTCTAATATCAATTAAACACACACATTTAAATACCAAAAATAAAATAAAATCACACCATTGGACAATAAATGGTAAAAATGCAAAAATACATAATAATTCTTTTTTGTTATTTTTTATTTTCGTAAAACAAACTTAATTACTCTAAATTAAAAACATGAATTTGCATGCAAATGCAAACATTTTGTATTTTATATTAATTTAAACAATAGATATGCGCACACAAAAAACAAAAAATGCAAAAAATGCTAAAAAATAACACAAAAATCACAAAAATTACGCACAAAACAAAACTATTTTATTTTTGAATTTTTAGGAGTAATTCTCATGTAGGGCAAAAATCACGTGCTCACAGCTGCCCCTCTTTGCGTGTAAACTCGAAGAGTTTTCGTGCAAAGATAATGAGATAATACGAGCGATTTTTGCCCGTCCGAGCACTCCGTGTGAAGCATTTTGAAAAGATCTTGACCGAGCCTTCGCTTCGAGAGGCCTCCTACATATCCTGGGCTAAACAGGAATCAGGTCAATGTAGTTCGGGAAGTTTTGGTAGCTGGGACTACCGTGAACTGACATTTTGCTGTTACTGTTGCTATCGTTGCTGTTGCTATTACTTAACTGCTTACTGACCTCCTTATTACACCGAAAGATAAATTAAAGCTAAACTAGCTATGCTATCAAACTATGAGTTACAAGATTCCTATCTATGATTCTCTTGAAAACTTGATCTTGAATCTTAGCTGATTTGCTGTAGACCTCGATCTGAATCTTGATGCTCAACAATATCTGACCGGGGATAACAAGATCTTGATATCTGATTTCTGACCGGGGATAAACGTTTCACGACTTTCTGGTCGGAATTCAAACAATATCTAAAGGTTTTTTGGCCGTCAGATCCTCGATTTTTTGGCCGGGGTAAAAGTAAATGGCTCCGCAGTTTTTTGAATGGGGAGATCCTCGGTTTTCTGACCGGGGATAAAAGTTTCACGGCTTTCTGGCCGGAATTCAAACAATATCTAACGGTTTTTTGGCCGTCAGATCCTCGGTTTTTTGGCTGGGGTAAAAGTAAATGGCTCCGCAGTTTTCTGACTGGGAGATCCTCGGTTTTCTGACCGGGGATAAAAGTTTCACGGCTTTCTGGCCGGAATTCAAACAATGTCTAACGGTTTTTTGGTCGTCAGACCCTCGGTTTTTTGGCCGGGGTTAAAGTAAATGGCTCCGCAGTTTTCTGACTGGGAGATCCTCGGTTTTCTGACCGGGGATGAAAGTTTCACGGCTTTCTGGCCGGAATTCAAACAATGTCTAACGGTTTTTTGGCCGTCAAACCCTCGGTATTTTGGTCGGGGTTAAAGTAAATGGCTCCGCAGTTTTCTGACTTGGAGATCCTCGGTTTTCTGACCGGGGATGAAAGTTTCACGCCTTTCTGGCCGGAATTCAAACAATGTCTAATGGTTTTTTGGTCGTTAGACCCTCGGTTTTTTGGCCGGGGTTAAAGTAAATGGCTCCTCAGTTTTCTGACTGGGAGATCCTCGGTTTTCTGACCGGGTTTTTGGCCGTCAGATCCTCGGTTTTTTGGCTGGGGTAAAAGTAAATGGCTCCGCAGTTTTCTGATTGGGAGATCCTCGGTTTTCTAATCGGGGATAAAAGTTTCACGGCTTTCTGGCCGGAATTCAAACAATGTCTAACGGTTTTTTGGCCGTCAGACCCTCGGTATTTCACAAATAAACGTTCCACGGCTTTCTGGCCGGGATTTCGCAGAAGAGTTTTCACGGCTTTACGGCCGGAATTCAAACAATGTCTAACGGTTTTGGCCGTCAGACCCTCGGTTTTTTGGCCGGGGTAAAAGTAAATGGCTCCGCAGTTTTTGACTGGGGAGATCCTCGGTTTTCTGACCGGGGATAAAAGTTTCACGGCTTTCTGGCCGGAATTCAAACAATGTCTAACGGTTTTTTGGCCGTCAGACCCTCGGTTTTTTGGCTGGTGTAAAAGTAAATGGCTCCGCAGTTTTCTGACTGGGAGATCCTCGGTTTTCTGACCGGGGATAAACGTTTCGCGGCTTTCTGGCCGGAAGACCCTCGGTTTTTCTGACCGGTGTCCAAACATATATTGGATTGATATGATTTGATTCTCTTTTTTTTTTGGAATTTTCATTTTCTTTTCTTTTATTTTTCTTTTTGGGCCTTCTTTTAGGCTTTCTCTTTAACCACCAACAAATGCATAAGATAAAGCTCTAAAAAATAAACTTCCCTTTTTATGTGTTCCAAAAGCCATTTCAATGCTTGCGTACTTTACTTCTTTGAGTTGTACCTTCTTCTTGCATAATTAAACAAGACCTGCTTTCAACAAAGAACATTTTATCAAGTTGAAAAAGTGGTTGACTTTGTGGCCTTGATTATCTTCATTGCTTGATCGTTTCCCCATCTCCATTGAGAATTTTGCTACCAATTGTCTTTGGGGTGACTTCATTTCAAACTGACCGGGTTCATTCCCGGAATTCCATGAGGATTTTTCGTGTGGGTTCTATCCTTCTACCTTATTCCGTCTCTTCTAAGACCTTAGCCTTTGATTTCCATTTCCTTTCTAAACTCCGTTTCTTTGGAAACAATTGATCATTACGATCCAATCGTGGATTGTATCAATATACCACTGAGGCTGTTTTTTCTTTTCTTCTTTATCAGGCGGAGTCTTGTAAAACCGGTCCTGTCGCCTTCCTTTGTAATAGTTTCAGAATTAAAATTAAACCAAAAGGGATTCAAAGAAAAAGAATGAACAAAGAATGGAAAATGTATCAAAGATAGAGGAGTCCCTTTCGGGGGGAAAAGAAGGACTTATCTGAGGTATATGCTGACTTTAACCAACATGACATGCTTCTCGGACTAGATGCTTGATCGTCACAAACTCCCATTTTCTTATGAACTAAAACGGGTCTATGTTTTCGAGCTAAAGAGCCGCGCCGGGACCTCTCGTGGTGAAAATAACCTTTTCGGTTGATAGCGCCCTTTTGCGGGTTTTCGCCAATTGACCTCTCTCATTTCTCTTCTTACCATCGCCAGATAGCACTCTTTGCGAGTTTTTACCAACAGACTCTCTCATTTTGTATTTCTCTAACTTCCATCGTCTTATGGTGCCCGAAGGTTTTCACCAATAAGACTCTCTCGTTTTATTTCTTTTCATTCCAGGAACTTCGGACCGCAATAATGATGTTTTCACAGCTTCCAATCGATCTTGAAGGACTTGTACTCGGTTTGCGTAACAAGAATTGTGGACAAAATTACAACTTTGGAATCATCTTGACGGATCTTAAACCGAATCAACAATATCATCTGCCCCAGTTTCATTTTTTGGGGAAACTGGGATTTTTGGTTTGGTGTGACTGAACCTCAGGGAGAGGTTGCCTACGTATCCTTTCGGAATCAAGTCAGAACGTAGTTCAGGAACTTTGTTTTGTTTTGTTTTGTTTTGTTTTTTTTTCTTTTTAATTTTCCAAAGAGGGTAGCCAAAGAAAGGTAACCGGCTCAAAGGGTTTACAAAAGGGTTGGTAGTGTTTGGGTAGCGGGAATAAAAGCCTTCAATCATTTTGACTTGTGAGGACATCATTGAAGCAAGTTCAGACATAATACCTTTTCACAACATCTGCATTCACAGCTGTTTCAGGATCTTTTCCTTCCATGTCTCCCTAGTATAACGCTCCTCTCGGCAGTATCTTCCTGATGATGTATGGTCCCTTCCAATTAGGAGCGAATTTTCCTTTCACTTCCTGGTGATGTGGGAGAATGCGTCTTAAAACCAACTGACCTACTTCGAAATTTCTCGGTCGTACTTTTTTGTTGTAAGCACGAGCCATTCTTTGTTGGTACAGTTGTCCGTGACAAACTGCAGCCATTCGCTTTTCATCGATCAAAGTTAATTGCTCCAAACGAGTCTTAACCCACTCGCTATCTTCAATTTCTGCTTCAACAATCGTACGAAGTGAAGGAATTTCTACCTCTGCCGGTATCACGGTCTCGGTCCCATAGACTAGCAGGTATGGAGTCGCTCCTACCAATGTGCGTACTGTAGTACGGTATCCCAATAAGGCGAACGATAATTGTTCATGTCATTGTCTAGAGCTTTGGATTGTCTTTCTCAAAATCTTCTTAATGTTTTTGTTCGCTGCTTCCACGGCACCATTGGCTTTGGGCCGATAAGTGGTGGAGTTCCTATGCGTTATTTTGAATTGCTCGCATATTTCTTCCATCAAACGACTATTCAGATTCGCAGCATTGTCTGTGATGATAGTTGCAGTTATACCAAAACGACAGATAAGATTTGAGTGTATGAAATCCACCACAGCCTTCTTAGTGGCTGATTTTAGAGTGACGGCTTCGACCCATTTTGTGAAGTAATCGATAGCCACTAGTATGAATCGGTGCCCATTCGAAGCTTTCGGCTCAATCGGGCCGATGACATCCATTCCCCAAGCGACAAATGGCCACGACGCTGACATAGGATGCAACTCAGTTGGAGGTGTGTGAATCAGATCTCCATGTACCTGACATTGATGGGATTTTCGGACAAAACCGAAACAATCTTTCTCCATGGTCATCCAATAATAACCTGCTCGAAGGATTTTCTTGGCTAAGACATACCCATTCATATGATGCCCGCACACTCCCGCATGTACTTCGTGCATGATTCTTCCTGCTTCTTCGGCATCAACACACCTTAAGAGGTTAAGATCCGGGGTTCTTTTATACAAGACCTCGCCGCTCAAAAAGAAACCACCTGCATGTCGCCTAATGGTCCTCTTTTGATCTCCAGTAGCATGTTCTGGGTATTCTTGCATTTTCAAAAATCTCCTGATATCGTAATACCATGGCTTGACGCTTGGTCCTTCTTCGATTGCATTGCAATAACCTTGGCTTTCCTTGATTTGAATTTCCAAGGGATTGACATGGGCGTTGCCCGGATAAGGTAGAGTTGAAGCTAAAGTGGCAAGTGCGTCAGCTAGTTCATTGTGACATCGTGGGATATACCTGAACTCTATCGATGCAAATCGCTTGGCAAGAATATTCATGTGCTGTCGGTAAGGGAGGAGTTTAACGTCCCGAGTTTCCCATTCACCTTGAGATTGTTTGATAATTAGATCCGAATCTCCCATGATCAACAAATCTTCGACGCCCTGATCAATTGCCATGTTCATGCCCATGATACAAGCTTCATACTCAGCCGTATTGTTCGTGCAGAAGAAACGGAGCCTAGCCGTGGCTGGGTAATGCTGACCAGCAGGAGAGATCAAGATTGCCCCAATCCCTACACCTTTAGCGTTTACCGTCCCATCGAAAAACATTTTCCAAGCATGACTGTCCTCTGCAACAACTTCTGTCGTATTTACCTCTTCATCAGGAAAGTAGGTATTCAATGGTTGATACTCCTCGTCGATCGGGTTCTCAGCCAAATGGTCTGCTAATGCTTGAGCTTTCATTGTCGTGCGAGTGACATAGACTATGTTAAACTCAGTGAGCAGGATCTGCCATTTTGCCAATCTTCCGGTAGGCATCGATTTCTGGAATATATACTTCAAAGGATCCAACCGAGTAATGAGGTGAGTCGTATGGGCTTGGAGGTAGTGTCTCAATTTTTGAGCGACCCAAGTTAAAGCACAACACGTTCTTTCCAGCAAAGTGTACTTGACCTCATAACTAGTGAACTTCTTGCTCAGGTAGTAAATCGCCTGCTCTTTCTTCTCCGTCGCATCACGTTGTCCGAGGACACAACCAAAAGAGTTTTCCAAGACTATTAAATACAAGAAAAGAGGTCTCCCTGGCTCTGGCGGGACCAAGACCGGAGGATTTGACAAATATTCTTTGATTTTGTCAAAAGCTTCTTGACATTCTATTGTCCATTTGATTGTAGCGTCTTTCTTCAACAACTTGAATATGGGTTGACATGTGGAAGTCAACTGAGCGATGAACCTACTGATGTAGTTCAGTCGGCCTAGAAGACTCATTACATCTTTCTTTGTTCTGGGAGGAGGTAAATCCCGGATGGATTTTATCTTTGTGGGATCTAATTCAATATCTATTCTACTGACTATGAAACCCAAAAGTTTACCTGACAGGACTCCAAAAGCGCATTTGGCTGGATTCAACTTCAAATCGTACTTCCTCAACCTCTCAAAGAATTTCTTCAAGTCTCGCACATGATCACCCTGAGTTCTGGATTTGATGATCACATCGTCCACGTACACCTCTATTTCCTGATGCATCATGTCGTGGAAAATGGCAGTCATAGCTCTCATGTACGTTGCTCCCGCATTTTTCAAACCGAATGGCATGACTCTGTAACAGTAAGTCCCCCAAGGTGTGGTAAAAGCAGTCTTCTCGGCGTCCTCTTCATCCATCAACACTTGATGATATCCCTCGTAACAATCCACAAACGATTGTATCTCATGTTTGGCACAGTTATCAACAAGGATGTGGATGTTTGGTAAAGGAAAGTTATCTTTAGGACTTGCTTTATTCAGATCTCGGTAGTCAACGCATACTCGAGTTTTTTCGTCCTTCTTTGGTACGGGCACAACATTAGCCAACCATATGGTGTATTGTACTGTCACACCCCAAATCGAGGGACATGACCGGCGCCTGACCGGGTTGCCCCAGTCAAGCGGACCTGGGTGCCTTTCATTCCCACGAGTTAACCCTGCATTGATTGTTTCTCATTAACCAAATATTTTACCAATAATGACTAATTTCATAATGCATAAACATAACCATGTGATTGATTCACTAACAAGTTCATAATTTATATTTACAACGCCCCATACATATACATAGGCCACAATCCTACAGTTTACATGTCTATGGAGCCTCTAGGATACAAAAGGGAAATACAATACTTGCCGGTAACAAGGCTCCGGCTATACCTTACAAAACCAAAATGAAATCTAAACCGAGTGGCATGAACCACACAAGGCCCCGAGAAAGAAAGGGGCTCACCAAAATGGGCAGTGGAAGGAGAAGGATACTACTGCCGATGAGCTGAAGTGCCTGCTACCTGATCCACCTACAATCATGACACGAATGTAGCGCCCCCGGCAAAAGGGACGTCAGTACACTTGAATTGTATTGGTATGTATGGACAAACTTTGTCCCAAGTAAACTCAAGCCATTAAATTACATCAACAATTAATTAAGCCAACCAACCATGTTTCCACATTTTCCTCATTTCAAATAATTCTCACACAAAGCACTTTCTACGATCAACCAATTTAACAATAACCAATCAATCACGTAAAGCACAAGTAGTCAAACAAAGGGGCAATCGGTGCCCCACAGGTTGCAAACTCTCCTGCTGTCTCCTTTCACAATTTCACATTATTGATTTTTGTATCAATTTTCAATAGCGATTTCGATCGCTTTCCATCCTTATTGCCCCCGACCACCCTTATTACCTCGGCCACCCTTATCACCCCAACCCACACCTTATTTCCCCACGTTGCGGCGCGCAACACGACCCCGCCTTACAGTTGAAAACACAACAATTTCAAACAACAGATAAGGTACTACACAGAATTTCAACAAGTTCAAATAAGCAACTTACACATCGGTTCATGTTCTCAATTTCTTCTCAAGCCAATATCAAAACCAAGTTACAAGTATTCCAAAATCGAAAATGCCCACATAATCATGTTCAACAATTTACCACAATTAAGGTGTTTCAAATTCCTTCCACAATAAGCCAAATATGCCATCACAATGGTTGTTCCCAATTCTTTACCAATCTCGATTACCTTTTTATCTTTCAATTCATATTTCATACCACACCACACGTAGTTCAACATCAATCAAATGCTCAACAAGGAAATCAAAGAATTACGTAAAATTTCTCAATTTGACACACATTTGGGCGATTTTACAAGAATCAAAATTAGCCATACATACCTGGTGATGAGTTTTCTTCCGTTAACTTCCTACTTTATGCTTACCCACGCTATCTTACTCTTGCCAACCTTGTTCTTGAAGACTCTTACTTCTACTCACTTCTTTTTACTAAAAATCAAGTTCAATAATCATGCATGAGTGTAAAAATTCTATTTTTAAAAGCTATTATATGCAAACCTCTCTTTACCCAATTAAAACTGAAAATCAAAGAAAATAGTTAGGGTTTTTACCTTGAAAAGATTGGGGAAGTTGAATCCTTGCCCTAAGATCCCTTGGAATTAAGATGGTTGGAACAATCTTTGAAGATGAAAGATTTCTCTCTCTAAAAACCCTCTCTTCTCTCTCTAATTTTGGTAAGATGATATGATAAAATGAAGAAGAAGTGTGTTATATTAAAGAAGAGATCGGGTCAAAATGTTACAAAAATCTGGGCCGGGGACAATTATGCGGTGCACTATGCGACCGCAGAATCAACATGCGGTCCGCATAGTGACCGCAGAATTGCCCCAAATTTTACACAGGTTCTGTTAAGGAATGCGGCCAGAATATGGTCCGCATGCTTGATCTGCGGTCGCAAAGTGCACCGCAGATTTGACATGCGATCGCATATCGACCGCACTTTTGACACTATTTTTGGGAAACTCTCTGGAACATTTTGCGGCAAGAATGCGGTCCGCATGTCAGGTTTGCGATCGCATTCTTGACCGCATATTGGACACTTTTCGGAAAAATTAATTCTCTACATTTTTGAAACTTAAATCACTACCAAGGGTTCGAACCGCGGCGAGCAAGCTCGCCGCGAAGAATTCTACGCATTCCTAACACATTATTCGGACCATGACACCACAGCTACTAGGTTTTATGCACAAAATTTTTACGGGGCCTTACATCCTCCCCCCTTAAGATCATTCGTCCTCGAATGAGGATTTTGAAATAAATGAGTTGGTTTTGAAAGACATGATATGCAACCATCAAAATTTTGACTAACTCTTATATTTTAGAAAAATTTTGCCAGAGTTTCCTTTGTATTATGGACATATCCACCTGTCAGAGGGCCCCCGAAACACATTACCAAACAACAATACACAACTACAACACTTTCCCCAACTGGTATACACTTTCTTACCTCAACGAATGCACATATTCTATCACATTGTTACAATTGCACATAAACTAGTCACTTCAATGAATTCTTACCTTATTTAACCATGTTAACACACCATGTACCGCTTAACAAACCATTACCAATCTACACTTACTATTAGTTGTTTATTTAACACGCGAATATTTATAAGGATTTCATTTATCAAGAAAGGTTCAAGTGACCCAAGGCAACAACACATTTAACTCATTACAAAATGAAGGGAACTTTACTAATACTATGAGGGAAACAACTTAGACAAGATGACGCAGTTACTAAGAGTAGGAGGGTCACCTAATTTCTTCTAGGCTTGATCAAACAAATGGGGGTACTTTTCTTTCATCTCTTTTTCTGCTTCCCATGTGGCCTCCTCAACTTGTTGACTTCGCCACAATACTTTAACAGAGGCAACTTCCTTATTTCTCAACTTACGGACTTGCCTATCAAGAATGGCAACTGGAACTTCTTCATATGACAAATCTTCATTAACCTCTATAGCTTCGACTCGCATGATGGTGGATGGATCTCCAATCACTTTCTTCAACATGGACACATGGAATACCGGATGCACTGATGACATCTCGGGAGGCAACTCTAGCCTATAAGCAACTTGACCAATCCTTTGAACGATCCGATATGGCCCGACATACCTAGGACTCAATTTCCCTTTCTTTCCGAATCGCATGACTCCCTTCATAGGAGATACTCTTAAGAACACCCAATCATCGACTTGAAACTCCAAATCCCTTCGGCGAACATCTGCATAGGATTTTTGACGACTCTGTGCTGTTTTCATTCTCTCCTGAATAACCTTGACTTTTTCCATAGCTTCGTACACCATATCTGGCCCTAGCAATTCCGCTTCACCTACCTCAAACCACCCGATTGGCGACCTACATCTTCTCCCGTACAATGCCTCAAATGGGGCCATCCGAATGCTAGCATGATAGCTATTATTGTAAGCAAATTCTATCAGTGGCAAGTGTTCATCCCAATTACCTTTAAAATCTAAGACACAAGCCCGTAACATATCTTCAAGCGTCTGAATGGTCCGCTCGGCCTGGCCGTCGGTCTGCGGATGGAAAGTTGTGCTGAGATTCACCTGAGTTCCCAAACCTTGCTGAAATTTCTTCCAAAAGTTAGCTGTGAACTGAGCCCCGTGATCCGAGATAATAGAGAGTGGAGTGCCATGAAGCCTTACTATCTCCTTGAGTACAATCTTGCATATTGCTCTGCAGTATCAGTGGACTTGACAGGCAGGAAGTGAGCTGATTTGGTGAGTCGATCTACTATCACCCATATTGAATCAAACTTACGCTGAGTGTGAGGTAACCCCACCACGAAATCCATATTGATCATCTCCCGTTTCCACCTTGGTATTTCTATAAGCTGAGTTAATCCACCAGGCCGTTGATGCTCGGCCTTCACTTGTTGACAGTTCGGACATTTGGCTACAAAGCTTGCTACATCTCTTTTCATACCGTTCCACCAATAAATCTCCTTAAGGTCATGATACATTTTTGTGGAACCTGGGTGTACCGAATACCTGGAAATATGAGCCTCTGCCATTACCCTTTCCCGAAGCTCGTCCACATCCGGAACACATAGCTTATCTTGACACCGCAATACACCATCTTCGCTGCTGAGTACAAATGCTGAGGTCTTGTCATTCATGACTGCTTCCTTCACACGAACCAATGCTGGATCCATGAACTGTTTTTCCTTGATTTCCGCAACCAATGATGATTCTGCTCCATTATGCACCAAGATATCCCCCTCGGCTGACGCCGAGTTACGAACCCCCAAACTGGCTAATTGGTAAACCTCTCGAGCCAGGGGTCTCTGATCCACACCCAAATGAGCCAAACTACCCATGGATTTCCGACTAAGAGCGTCAGCTACCACATTTGCCTTCCCTGGATGGTACAATATGTCCATATGATAGTCCTTGAGTAGTTCTAACCACCGCCGCTGTCTCAGATTCAGCTCTTTCTGCTTGAACAAATACTGGAGGCTCTTGTGGTCCGAAAACACATCTACATGTACCCCATAAAGATAGTGTCGCCATATTTTCAAGGCAAACACAACAGCTGCAAGTTCCAAATCATGCGTCGGATAATTCTTCTCATGGTTCTTGAGTTGCCTGGAAGCATAAGATATGACTTTTCCGTGCTACATCAATACACATCCCAAACCAACCCTGGAGGCATCACAATAAACCACAAATCCCTCTGTGCCTTCTAGAAAGGCCAATACTGGTGCCGAGGTCAATCTTGACTTCAATTCTTGGAAACTTTTCTCACAAGCATCGGACCACTGGAACTTCACTGCCTTCTGCGTCAGTTTTGTCAATGGGGAAGCGAGGGTTGAGAATCCCTCTACAAACCTCCGATAGTACCCTGCCAAACCCAAGAAGCTACGAATCTCTGTTGGGGTCGTGGGTCTAGGCCAATCTTTCACTGCCGCACTCTTCTGAGGATCCACCTGAATTCCCTCACTGGAAATAACATGCCCTAGAAAGGCTACGGACTTCAACCAAAACTCACATTTTGAGAACTTGGCATGAAATTGATGCTGATGAAGGGTTTGCAATGCTGCTCTGAGGTGAATGGCATGATCTTCCCCGCTCCGAGAGTAGATGAGGATGTCGTCAATGAATACAATTACAAAGGAATCTAGGAATGGCTTGAAAACCCGATTCATAAGGTCCATGAAAACTGCTGGGGCATTGGTTAGCCCAAAAGACATAACCAAAAACTCAAAGTGACCATAACGAGTTCTGAAGGCGGTTTTAGGAATATCCTGCTCCCTGATTTTCAACTGGTGGTACCCGGACCGTAAATCAATCTTTGAGAAGAACCTCGCTCCCTGCAATTGGTCAAACGGATCATCCACTCGAGGCAATGGATATTTATTCTTAATGGTGACTTTGTTAAGCTGCCGATAATCAATACATATTCGAAGTGACCCATCCTTCTTTCTGACAAAGAGAACCGGAGCACCCCACGGCGACACACTCGGTCGTATGAACCCTTTCTCTAATAAATCCCTCGACTGCTCCTTTAACTCCCTTAACTCTGCTGGCGCCATTCTGTATGGTGGAATGGATATTGGCTGAGTATCTGGCAATACATCAATTCCGAAATCAATCTCCCTATCCGGCGGGATGCCCGGAAGCTCATCTGGAAACACTTCAGGAAATTCATTCACAATTGGCACGGACTCGAGGGTAGGCACCTCTGAGGTGGTGTCCGTTACCCGAACCAAATGATAGATACACCCCTTCTTAATCATCTTTGAAGCTTTAAGGTAGGAAATAAACCTACCCCTTGGCACCACACCATTTCCTCTCCATTCAATGACTGGCTCGTTAGGGAACTCGAGCCTCATAACTCTCGTCCGACAGTCAAGCTTGGCAAAGCACGAATAGAGCCAATCCATCCCCATAATTACATCAAAATCTACCATCCCAAGCTCAATAAGATCAGCTGTGGTATCACGACCACCCACCGTAACAACACAATTCCTATAGACTCGTGAGGCTATAATAGAATCACCAATTGGAGTCGACACAGAGAACGGCTCATGAAGCTGTTCGGGTTCTATCCCAAAGCTTGAAGCAATGAATGGAGTAACATAAGACAAGGAGGACCCTGGATCAATAAGGGCATAGCAATCAATAGTTTGAACGGACAGGATACCTGTAACAACATCTGGAGAAGCCTCGACATTCTGGCGGTCACTCAATGCATAGAACATGCTAGGTATACCCCTACCACGAGCTCCACCCCTAGCTGCACCATGCCCTGCTCGAGCTGGAGGATGTACTGATGATGTAGCAACTGAAGAACCGGATGACTGGGCAGATCCCCTACCCATACCCTGACTGGGCATATGGTAGTCCCACTGGATATGACATCTCACCTTGCACCCGAAGCACGCTGGAAGGTCAAGGTAGCAAGTTTCTGTATGAAATCTCCCACACTTGGGGCATGTAGGTCTCCCCGGCTGCTGGGATCTCACCCCAGGATGACCAGACTGACGAGACCTCCTGCTGTCTGAACCAGGTCTCGAGTAACTGCCCTGCTGATGACTGTGCACGGATGGCGGTGCACTCGCGGAGGACTGAGCATATGACTGGGATGGCCCTGATGACCCTCTCCCTGGAAGTGATCTCCCTGAATGACCCATTGACCGGGCCCTGCTGCTACTTTCTCTTTCTGCATGAATCTTCAATTTCCTGGCCTCTGTGGCCTGAGCAAACCCCACAATCCTCCCATAGTTCGTATCTGAGTGCAAAGTTGCTGTGGCGGCCTCATTCACTACCGAAGGGCTAAGGCCCTGAACAAACCGTCGAACCCGGGCATCCATGGTCGACACTAAATGAGGAGCGTACTTGGACAACCTTACGAACTCCATGTGATACTCCCAAACACTCATACCGCCCTGTTTGAGAACCTCGAACTCAGTGGCACGGGCTGCCATTGCCTCAGCAGGTAAGAAGTGGTCTATGAATGCATCTACGAACTCATCCCATCTGGCCGGAGGGCTCCCTTCTTCACGGGAATCCTCCCACATTTCGAACCATGAACGTGCCGCTCCCTTCAGCCTGTAAGAGGCCAACTCTACCCCCTCTATATCTGTAGCCTTCATCACTCTGAGGGTCTTGTATATCTCATCAAGGAATTCCTGTGGGTCAGCCTCTGGATCGGTGCCTGAAAATTCTGGAGGGGCCAACCGCAAGAACTGGTGGACTCTGGAGCCAAAGGAATCTCCCTGTCCGCTAGAAGATGTAGGGGCATCATGGGATCTCTGGGCCTGGGCGGCCACTAACTGTGTTAACATATGGATGGCTCCCCTAAGTTCTTCATTAGAGATACCAGAGCCCGAAGCGGGAACTGTATCTGAGTCAGGAACACTGGCAGGAGGAATGGTGGCATCCTCTGCCGCAGCTGGAATAGGGACACTTGGGTTTTGAACAGATGGGCCAGGCAAATTCGGGACCGGTGGGTCATTCTCTCCCACGGCATCGGGTACATGATTAACAAGCTGCACTTGGGCCGGCATTGGCCCTAAGGCCGAGTCTAGCCTTCTTCTTAGGTGCCATATTCTGAAAATTTGGGAACAAGGCACGAATTAGACATAGATATTTCCACATTGCACTTTACCGCACGATATAGATTAGCAAAGAAATAGGTAAATTCCTAAATGCCCGTGTAGCCCCCTACTTATATGATGTGGTCGACAACACACCTATAAGAAGGGCACTACTAGACACGGCTCCGAGACATCCTAGGACACTTTAAAAACCATAGGCTCTGATACCAAGTTTGTCACGCCCCAAATCGAGGGACATGACCGGCGCCTGACCGGGTTGCCCCAGTCAAGCGGACCTGGGTGCCTTTCATTCCCACGAGTTAACCCTGCGTTGATTGTTTCTCATTAACCAAATATTTTACCAATAATGACTAATTTCATAATGCATAAACATAACCATGTGATTGATTCACTAACAAGTTCATAATTTATATTTACAACGCCCCATACATATACATAGGCCACAATCCCACAGTTTACATGTCTATGGAGCCTCTAGGATACAAAAGGGAAATACAATACTTGCCGGTAACAAGGCTCCGGCTATACCTTACAAAACCAAAATAAAATCTAAACCGAGTGGCATGAACCACACAAGGCCCCGAGAAAGAAAGGGGCTCACCAAAACGGGCAGTGGAAGGAGAAGGATACTACTGCCGATGAGCTGAAGTGCCTGCTACTGATCCACCTACAATCATGATACGAATGTAGCGTCCCCGGCAAAAGGAACGTCAGTACACTTGAATTGTACTGGTATGTATGGACAAACTTTGTCCCAAGTAAACTCAAGCCATTAAATTACATCAACAATTAATTAAGCCAGAGCCAACCATGTTTCCACATTTTCCTCATTTCAAATAATTCTCACACAAAGCACTTTCTACGATCAACCAATTTAACAATAACCAATCAATCACGTAAAACACAAGTAGTCAAACAAAGGGGCAATCAGTGCCCCACAGGTTGCAAACTCTCCTGCTGTCTCCTTTCACAATTTCACATTATTGATTTTTGTATCAATTTTCAATAGCGATTTCGATCGCTTTCCATCCTTATTGCCCCTGACCACCCTTATTACCTCGGCCACCCTTATCACCCCAACCCACACCTTATTTCCCCACGTTGCGGCGCGCAACACGACCCCGCCTTACAGTTGAAAACACAACAATTTCAAACAGCAGATAAGGTACTACACACAATTTCAACAAGTTCAAATAAGCAACTTACACATCGGTTCATGTTCTCAATTTCTTCTCAAGCCAATATCAAAACCAAGTTACAAGTATTCCAAAATCGAAAATGCCCACATAATCATGTTCAACAATTTACCACAATTAAGGTGTTTCAAATTCCTTCCACAATAAGCCAAATATGCCATCACAATGGTTGTTCCCAATTCTTTACCAATCCCGATTACCTTTTTATCTTTCAATTCATATTTCATACCACACCACACGTAGTTCAACATCAATCAAATGCTCAACAAGGAAATCAAAGAATTACGTAAAATTTCTCAATTTGACACACATTTGGGCGATTTTACAAGAATCAAAATTAGCCATACATACCTGGTGATGAGTTTTCTTCCGTTAACTTCCTACTTTATGCTTACCCACGCTATCTTACTCTTGCCAACCTTGTTCTTGAAGACTCTTACTTCTACTCACTTCTTTTTACTAAAAATCAAGTTCAATAATCATGCATGAGTGTAAAAATTCTATTTTTAAAAGCTATTATATGCAAACCTCTCTTTACCCAATTAAAACTGAAAATCAAAGAAAATAGTTAGGGTTTTTACCTTGAAAAGGTTGGGGAAGTTGAATCCTTGCCCTAAGATCCCTTGGAATTAAGATGGTTGGAACAATCTTTGAAGATGAAAGATTTCTCTCTCTAAAAACCCTCTCTTCTCTCTCTAATTTTGGTAAGATGATATGATAAAATGAAGAAGAAGTGTGTTATATTAAAGAAGAGATCGGGTCAAAATGTTACAAAAATCGGGCCGGGGACAATTATGCGGTGCACTTTGCGACCGCAGAATTAACATGCGGTCCGCATAGTGACCGCAGAATTGCCCCAAATTTTACACAGGTTCTGTTAAGGAATGCGGCCAGAATATGGTCCGCATGCTTAATCTGCGGTCGCAAAGTGCACCGCAGATTTGACATGCGATCGCATATCGACCGCACTTTTGACACTATTTTTGGGAAACTCTCTGGAACATTTTGCGGCAAGAATGCGGTCCGCATGTCAGGTTTGCGATCGCATTCTTGACCGCATATTGGACACTTTTCGGAAAAATTAATTCTCTACATTTTTGAAACTTAACTCACTACCAAGGGTCCGAACCGTGGCGAGCAAGCTCGCCGCGAAGAATTCTACGCATTCCTAACACATTATTCGGACCATGACACCACAGCTATTAGGTTTTATGCACAAATTTTTTACGGGGCCTTACATGTACCACTCGAATTACCCCTGTTTTCAACTGCTTAGTGATTTCTTCTTTGATTTTATCACCTGATGTCAGTCTTGAACTTTCTTTGCTTCTGTTGCACTGGGCGACAGTCAGGGTAGATTGGTAATTTGTGCACCACTAGATCAGCTCCTAATCCCGGCATGTCATCGTAAGACCAAGCAAACACGTCTTTAAATTCAAACAAGAGTTGGATTATTGCATCTCGTGTTTTCTCATCTGTGTGGATGCTTATCTTGGTCTCTCGGACCTCTTCATCGGTTCCCAAATTAACCGGTTCGGTGTCATTCAAGTTTGGCTTAGGTTTATTCTCGAAATGTTCCAATTCTCGATTTATTTCCCTAAAAGCCTCGTCTTCATCGTATTCCGGTTCTTGGTTCATTATTTCCAGATTAGGTGGCGTGTTTGGATTTGAGCATGAGTTCCGCAAGCATGTCATGTTATTTAAAGACGCATTATTAGGACTGAAAAGGAAGAATAAATAACAAAATTAGAAAAGAGTGCAAAAATGAGGAAATATTTATTTTATTTTCTTGGAATTTTCTGAAAACAAACAAAATTACATTGGGGAAACCAAAAATACAAGAAAACAAAGAAAAACATCCAAGCTACGTCCTGAAGTAACTTGTGATGAAGGAAAAACGACAGGACAAATCTACCAGAACTCCCGCCTGATTGGGAAGGGTGTGGCTTTCCAATTTTGCAATTTAGCTTCGGGGCCCACATACAGCACCTCAGCGGTGCTTGTTCCTTCTCCCGATTGGACCATATTAACATCATAGAGCATTTGCCTCATGGCCCCACATATGTCTTCAATTTCCTCCGCTGTAAAGACCTCGTCTTCTTCTTCTTCACCGTACCTTGGTCGGACAAAAGTTTGGTACAGATGTGGCAATGGTTGCCGCAGAACCCATCCTTTCTCCTTTCTCTTGTTGGCCCATCTTTCATCTTCAGGGGTTGGGCGAAAGCCTACTCCGAAGAACTTTTCAGCTACGGGTAAGGTTATCATCTTCGGCACTCCTTGTAGGGAATTTCCCAAACCTTTTCCCACCTGGAAGCCATGTTTAATCATTTATTTTGCCACCATGATGGAGGCATTAGACAAGAAAGGTTGGGGGAGAGGGTTCCCTTCTTCGTGTTGATCTGCCAACACAATCTCGAAAGCTTGATAGACAATGTGTTCGCTTCCCGCTTCCGCTTCTAAGAAAGGGATGGACGGATCTCGATAAACTGATTGCTCGTCTTCCCCGTGGACCACGATCTCTTGTCCCTTGTGTTCGAATTTTAACATCTGATGAAGGGTAGAGGGCACAGCTTCGGCCGCATGAATCCATGGTCTCCCCAGAAGAAAGTTGTAAGAAGTGTCCATATCCAAAACTTGGAATGTCAGTTCGAAGTCCACCGGGCCGATGGTCATAATTACATCAATCTCTCCGACAATATCTCTTTTCACACCGTCAAAAGCTCGCACACATATGTTGTTAGGCCGAATCCTTTCAGCTCCGATTCCTATGCGGCCTAGAGTGGAAAGCGGGCATATGTCTACCCCCGAACCCCCATCAACCATGACCTCTTCATATAGTAGCCTTCGCATTTGACAGTCAAATGCAAAGCTTTGTTGTGGGCGGCACCCTCCAAAGGCAAATCAGCTTTACTGAAAGAAATCTGATTGATCGCGAAGAATCTCTCCGTCATTCTTTCAAGTTGTTCGGATGAAGTCTCAATAGGCACATACGCCTCATTCAAAGCTTTTAGCAAAACCTTCTGATGTTCAGGAGACTTCATTAGAATGGACAACATCGACACCTGCTTTGGGCATTTGCGCAGTTGGTCTATCACCTCATAGTCAGGCATTTGCGTCTTTTGAAAAAAGACCTATGCCTCTTCAGCACTTACAGGTTTCTTTGACGGGAAACGCCTTTGTGTGGCGTTATTTACCTCTTGCGTGTTTAAGTATTTCTGCCCCAGGACGCTCCCAGATGAATTTCCTACAACCTCTTTCCCTTTGCGCGTAACAAGTATTCGTTGGTAGCTCCAAGGTACTGCGGACAGATCTGTCATTGGTTTTTGTTGCATGCGTGCAATAACCATGGGTTCATCCGGTTTTCGGGCCACATAAGTTCCCTTTGGTACATACATTGATGTTTCTCTCTTTAAGTGGAACTTCTTGGGGGCACCTATTGACAATGGTTTTTCCAACCGACCTCGTGGGAGGTAAAGGACTCCGCTCTTCTGAGACGATGTTTTCAATTCAATCGTCTTTTTAGATCTAGTCTCAAGAACTTCAACCCTTTTCCCCATTTTCTCTTGTTTCGGGGGAGCCTCAGGCCGCTTTTCTATGTTGGCGATGGCGATTATTGCTTTCAAAGCTGGGTCAAATTCCTTGTCGTCACAAATCATTACAATCACTGGCCCATTGTTGTGGGCTGGTAATGTGTTGTTTGTCACATTTGGGATGTCTTCATCTGTGAAGACAATCCTCCCTTGATTGATCAATTCTTGCACTGCCTTCTTCAACGTCCAACAATTGTCAGTACTGTGTCCTTCAACACCCGAATGATATGCACAGTATATTCCTCTCTGGTAGGCAGGAGAGTCTAGATTCTACCTGTTCTACGGAACGGGTTGCAGTAGGTTTTCTTGCCTGAGTTTTGGGAAAAGAGTGGAATACGGCTCCCCAATCGGTGTAAAGCTCATTTTGGGTTGCTCACGGTGGCGGGTGTTATTTGGCCGTGGATTATACTGGTTTGGGTAAAGAGGTTGGCTTCTCTGGAAAGGAGGTGGATTCCTGTTGGCTGGTGGTTGTGGCCGTGCCAGAGGTTGAATGTTCATGACTGCATAAGGTGGAGGCGGAGGAGCATAGGCCATGCTGTGAGGTGGATAGTAATGCTGGGGGGCCCTGTCGGAGAATACCTGTCTTGAGGTTCGATATCTCCTGTCTTCTACTGCCGCCATGGCAGTTTCCTCTTTCTTCTTGCTTCTGGGCATCCCTCCAGACCCGCCTTGGATGGCTTGGGAAGTTGCCCGAATGGCCGCTTGACTCAAAATTCGCCCTATTTTCAAGCCATTTTTTACCATTTCTCCGATCTTGATTGCTTCGGCGAAAGGTTTTCCCATCGCCGACATCATATTTTGAAAGTAGTCTGGCTCTTAAGCTTGGAGAAAAGTCGTGACCATTTCAATTTCGTCCATAGGGGGTTTCACCCTGGATGCTTGCTCTCGCCATTTGATGGCATATTCTCTGAAGCTTTCTGAGGGCTTCTTCTTTAAGTTCGATAAGGAATTCCTGTCTGGCGCAATATCGATGTTGTATTGGAACTGTTTCACAAAATCTCTGGCCAGATCATCCCGGATGTGCCATCGAGATATGTCTTGATCCATATACCATTCTGATGCTATTCCGACCAAACTTTCTCCGAAGTATGCCATCAACAATTCTTCCCTGCTGCCGGCACCTCGCAATTGATTGCAGTATTTCTTCAGATAAGCAATGGGGTCGCCATGCCCGTCATACTTTTCGAACTTCGGTGTCTTAAAACCTGATGGCAAGTGGACATGCGGTAACATGCATAGATCAACGTAAGATACACTTTTCTGTCCACTTAGACCTTGCATGTTCTTCAGGCTTTGTTCCAAACTCCTCACTATTTTTGCCATCTCATCCTGCTCGGGGGCCTTTGGATTTTGGCTTGGTAGAAACTCATATCGAGGTGGCCTGAGGATATATATTGGCTGCAACCTGGGTATGGTCCCGTGTAAGCGGTGGTGCTGGGAATGTAAAGGATGCGGAGTCGAAGAAAGGAGCATGTGCGGTGGGATGCGTTGTGACTGGAACTGGCAACTCAACCGACGTTCTTGCGGATGTATCATGTGGTGTCACCCGAGGATGGGAGGTGGAAGGTGATTCAGAGAGGGTTGTAGCATTAGAATACCCGAACAAAGTAGGCAGGTAATTGATGGGGGTATTGGAAATTCCGCTTGATCTGAGAAGAATTTTAGGGAACCCAGGGATCAGACTCGGGGGCTCTTTCCCGTTGTTCCAATCGTCCAACATCTCAAGCATGCGGCAATGCAAAATTCTATTCTCCTCCAAAGCTGCCGACTCAGTAGCCGGGATGGTTGTCAATGAGCTTTCCTCTGAAACGGGAATGGTTGCTAAAGGCATTTCTGAAGACATGTCGGCACCCTTTTTTGACCTAGTGAAATAGGGATGAGTACTTTCAGGCTGCCGAACTTTTCCTTTGGACCTTGTGAAGTACGAATGTGGTGCCAGATTACCACAAAATCAACCACTTTTACTAAAACCTGGAGTTTGGCAAACAAACGGTTAGTCTGAAACAACATAACAGATAAGTAATCTCACGTTGGGTGTGATGCACTTATATAGGTGATGATGTTGCTACATGTATTCATTTGCGATGCGTCATTCCGGTTTGTATTTTCCTTCGCTTTCATCCTTTATCAATCTTCTTTTTATTTTAACTTCTCCCCCCTTTTATTATTATTATTATTTTTTTTAGTGATGGTCGAATCTTATGTGGATTGCCTACGTATCATGTCCCCGCATGAATCAGACCGGGCGTAGTTCGGAAACAATAGACATAAGATATGAATGAAATGTTCATGAATTTTATTTCAACAAACTTCAAACTTGAAACACTTGCAAAAGACAACAATGGAGAAAAACTTTTAAAAGGACAACAGACTCTAAAATAACAGACTCTTCTAAGCATGTTCCAACGCCTCGAATCTTTGCGCCCCGGGGGGCGTTGTTTGGCCTTGCTGCAGTTCTTGGTGTAAGATCTTTCTATATACTCCCCAATTCTGCCATGACTCGGTGGACACATTCCATGATTGAAGAGAAGAGGGCAGGCCGAGGTACTCGTTCGCAGGTCAAACACCTCATAGTGATGTAGTGCCCGATCTCATCGATCCTGGTCCTGATCATGTCTTTTTCTCTGAGCAGCTGCCCTATGTGTCTGTTCTTTGCCCCTAATACTTGAGAGTTGCCGGAGACATGGTCCAAGAGCCTATCTATTTGTCTTTCCATCCGTGCCATCAAGTTGTGACAACGGTCTCTATCTGCTTTGGCATCTTGGACTTGCCTGAGAGTTCGTTCTCTAAGAACGGCATTTGCTTTTCTTAAATCAACGATGATTGCATCATAGTCTTTCTCTACTTGTTGTAAGCGGAGTGCTTCTTGGTGGGCTGCTCTCTTCCATTTTGTCCGGACTGCAACCAAAGCCACTTTTGCCTTCTCCAAGTCTTCTTGGTGTTCAAAGGCTTTCCTTTCCAAATCGTTTATCAGCATCTGATCACTCCGACTCCTCCTTGACCTTTCTGCGGCCAATTGCATCTCTCGGATTTGAGTTCGGAGTGCTTCTCTTTCCTGCTCCCAACCGCCCCTTTCCCGATCAAAATCAGCCTGTTGTATGTCCATGGCAGCTTCCAGAATTCCCTTGTCTTCTTTTAAAGTGTTAATGCAAGATTGGAAATCTTGCGCTGTCTCATGCTTAGCCTCCCTTACTCTGGCTTCTACCTCTTTCTCCCAATCAACGGCATACTTCACTGACCTTTCTGACCTTTGCTCTGGTATTGATTGGTTGTGGAACCATTCAAGATAAGCGAGACTCACTTCTCCCCGTTCTCGATCGGAAACCATTTCGTCGATGTCGGAGAGTCGACTACCGAACCATACCTTTTGTGCATAAGTCTCCCTCGGGGTCTCCTCCGTCACAAATTCCCATATAAACGATCGCATATCCTCAATTGGGGGCCTTTCTGTTCTCTACCCAACTGCCGCATGACACGTAGCGGGGAATATGGTTGGAAGCCCCTGAAACCCATTAGAATGTAGAATGGGCGGTATGCCGACATATGCATGATTTTGGCGGAAGGGAACCAATAATAATTCCAGGTAAGTTGATCTGCTCTCAAAGAGTTGAGAAGTTCTTGCCAAGTCCTCAAGTCTTCTGGAAGGTTACAACGGGCGGCTCTGTTTGTATGACAGCGAATATAATTTAGCCAATCCGTGTTAAAGTTTATCACAATTGGGTGATGATAGAGATGTTCTACAAACCACATTTGTAATAAGATATTGCAACCCTCAAAATAATCTTGTCCTTCTTGGCACCGAGTTAAGGCCCGGAAGATGTCTCCTAGTATCATTGGAAGAACAGTGTGTTCCTCGTTACTCTGTAGATATGAGACCACCGCAGCCAAACGGATTCTGATGCGTCCGCCACGTTTGGGAAAAACCATGGTTCCCAAAAAAGCGATCATACAGGCATAAATCCTTAAGTCTCCCCAGGCGTCATAATTCAACTGGTTGACAAATTCAGTGTTTGAGAATTTCGCGAACCCATTCTTATCACCAAATCTGTCGTAGAGATAATCCAGTGGCACCCAACCGTTCTCCAAACAACCCATGGGAACCCGCCGGAGACATAACTTTTTCAAGAAATTATTTACACCCATTTGCCTAGGAGCTGCAGGTCTCATCTTGTGCCAATCTCTTCCGAGTCCTGTGAGTCCGCCCAATTCTTCCAAAGTGGGTGTCATTTCGCAATCCCGGAATCTGAACACATTGCTTGTTGAGTCCCAAAAACTCACTAAAGCTCTGATCACATTTTTGTCCGGTTTTATCATCATGATGTCCGGAAGAAACTTGAGATGCTTGTGAACTTGATTTCTTTCCCAAGCCGAGAAACTAGTTCACCATTTACAGAGCCGATCTAGGGTCTTGTCTTGGACCATGAACATGGGTGGCATTTCGTCTCTTGCCCTTTTCTGGCCGATTCGTTGCGAGGAAGTCATGTTGATCCTAGAAAAGATAAAAATGAACTTAAGATTTTTTTTCAATTTTTTTTTATTATGTATAAAAAAACGAGTCTTGTTAATACGGCCTTTCAGCACTTGAAGAAGATTTGAAGGCTGTATAACAGGATACCAGTGTGATGTCTATATTCCGTTTTGCGGAATTAGTCCTCCGGCGCCCCTTTTGAGGCGTTTGGCTATTTTTGCAAAATTTCCTAACTCTCGACTAAAACCAAAAATCTTAATTCTAATATTTTATTATTGTTTTTCTTTTTTTAAAAAAAATCAGTGTTAGTTGAGCCCGGTATGGGTTGCCTACGTATCTCATGTTTGGTGAGAATCAAACTTGCGTAGTTCGAAAATAAAAGAACTAAATCATTTTAAGAAAAACAAACTATTTTTAAACAACATTTCTAAAACAAATTATTTTCAAAGGAACTAAGAAAATTTATTTGGAATTTTTTTTTTTTGCATTTTTTTTTTCAAAATTATTTTCAAGGAAACTAAACTATTTTTGTAAAATTAAGAAAATTTATTTGGAGTTTTTTTTTGCATTTTTTTTTCAAAATTTATTTTTTAAAGAACTAACTATTTTCGTAAAATTAAGAAAATTTATTTAGAATTTTTTGCATTTTTTTTTTCAAAATTTATTTTTTAAAGAACTAACTATTATCGTAAAATTAAGAAAATTTATTTGAAATTTTTTACATGTTTTCAAAATTTATTTCCAAAGAACTACTATTTTCCATAAAACTATTTTGACTCTATACTCTGACGTTTTCCTCTTCTTCCTCTCTTTTTAACAAACCGGTCGGCAATGTAAGATTGAAACAAATAAATGCACACAGAAAGATGCAATAAGTTGGTCTTTTGTTTCAGGTACACCTGTCCTAGACAGGCCCAACCCCTGCGTTGAGCCGCCTAAGTCAAATATGCACATGATGCAAATAAACGTTCCTATCGGGGATCCGACATAAGGTTTTGTTATTCTAAGCCATCATCCTTTTGGAAAAAGTATCTAGACTGGCTTTAACTCGAGCGGACAACTCGAGCCGAAGAGTGTCAGTGCACCGGTAGCATGGCTTTCCGGCTTAATTGACAAACTCTCCGCCTAAACATGTGTGACTACAAAATCCTTCACCGGGTGCCAAGCACCACGGCTATCTTGAGAAGAACGGGCTATGTTCAGCAAATGCCCGGTATTATATTTCAAAAAGCTCAGAAGAGAAAAACGGGTAGCGGCACAATTTATATATAGTTCACAAAATATCAAAGCGGTAAAGCAACATTTAACATATCAAATATAAACATGTAATAAAATCAGATAATAAATAAGCCAGATAAAATAATTATTCAAAGCTCGAATTCTTAAACCCTGAACCAGTGGTTCTGGGTTTGTTTCCCCGGTAGAGTCGCCAGAGCTGTCACACCTCCTTTTGGCGCGCCCCCTACCCTGGGTGTAGAAGCGTAAGGGAGTTTTTCCAATTTAAGTGACATTATTCGAAACGGGATTATTCTATTTATTTCAGAGTCGCCACTTGGAATAAATTAAGGTGTCCCAAGTTACCAATTTATTTAAGTCCCGAATCGAGGAAATTTCGACTTTCCAAATGAAGTCTGCGAACCAGAAATTCTAAGTAAGGAATTCTGTTGACCCGAGGGAAGGTGTTAGGCACCCCCGGATCCCGTGGTTCTAGCACGGTCGCTTCAATTATTATAAATGGCTAAAAATTATCTGATTTTAATATGCTCATAAATTATATATGCTCTAGTTAAACCTTAAAAACCGCTTATTAATTTGAGACCATACCAAAAGAAAGACTAATTACAACATAGATTCAGACTTTTGACAGATAGATGAAATATATAAAAGTATCCTGATTATTTATTTGAAACTATTCCAATTAAAAAACCATTGCAAAACCAAAATAAAAAAAAAGATTAATTTATTTAACAGGATATTTCTTAAAATTATTTCCAGTTAAAGAATCGTACCAGATGATGTGTTATTTCCTAGCTTTTGACTTATGGCCGGGGATTGAATGAAAAGATGTGAACTAATGGGAAAATTGACCAAAATATACGAAATAGAATTAATTTGTCTTGGTTAATTATTTAGCCGTGAGGTTGTCTACTTTGGATTTCGCTATCCTTAATATGACATTAATTGACAAAATCGAAATTATATGATTAAAGTGACTAACATTGTTATCTAAAAGCATTGTCTAACTTATCCTTGCTTGCTTAATTATAAATAGACCTCAAAAGAAGAAGAAAAATCAAAGTAAAAGAAAATTTGAAATGATTCCAAACATCTTATATTAATAGCTAAACTTTAACCGAACCAACATCTTGAACATGCTTAAATTACTTAACTTTAACAAATTACCTATGTAAAAAAATCGAAGGGAATCCTAACCCGAATTGGCTAGTTTTACTTACACAAATCCAATCGTATACTAGAAATATCGAAACTAATTGAGCATAAATGAAAAATGATATCTATTCTTATCAATGGTCCAAAATAATCCAAGTTTACAAATACAAGCCTAGCAAGTTTTGTTTCAATCCATACATAATGAAAGTAAGAGCTAAGTAAACATACAAGACTAATGCACCCTCAATCTTCTAATGACTAAACTGTACGATGTCTATTTTTAGTTAACAGTTCTTAACTTAACAAGAACAAAACCATTTATGCAGTGGCTTCAAACAATGATTCAAAGTGGTCTCCCATTTCAATCATGGTACAAGGATAGTCAAGCCCAAGAAATGTGTACCTGGAAATTGCTAGCAAAAATGAAGAAATGAGAGGTTAGTAACTGCTTGGCAGTAATCAACAGCAACTCAGCAATCAACAGAACACCAACAACCAAACAGCAAGTCACCCCAGAAATTAAGCTTAGACCAGACCAGTTTTTACTTCAAAATAACCAGCAAACCTTTGAAAGTATCCACAGACCACTATTTGTCCCAGAAGCTAGCTTAGTTGTACCCAGAACTATTTGAAGTTAACCCTATACCCCTCTGAAATTCCAGTGGCTAAATACTGAGCCAAAGATATCAATGAATTGGTCAGAACTCAAGGTTTGTTCTACCAATTCAATGGAACAGTAAGCCAAATGAAGCAATGAGAAAGAGAAAATGCAGAATCTTTCTCGAATTCAATCTGTTTTGCCTTTTCAGTTCACTCACTGTTTTCTTAGAACTATATCTCTCAAAACTCAAAGAAAAGCTCTCCCAAAAATCCCTCCTCTCTCTTCTGTTTAAGCCCCTGTGAGTTTAGTGTTTCTCAGATTCTCAAAATGTTCTCAATGTGTGTCTGTTTTTTGCTTTCAGTGAGTGTCCTTCTGTGTGTTCCAGTGTCTGTTTTTATAACCTACAGATCCAAACCCCCAGCCCTTTCTTTTAATTATTTTTAATCACTGTCCAGTCAGGTTATTCCTTCTGTTAAACCACTAAATCCTGTCTGAGTATGGGATATTGATACAAAAATGCTAAACACATGGTGCTAATGGGATACCTTGTTGTACAGCAGGTTCCACTAGGTTGTACCATGTGCCTTGCATCATGACTGTTTAGCTTTCTGATTTTCTTAAGTAAACTATCAGCTATACCCAATCTTAGTAGCTAAACTTAATCGACAGAATCAAGCAAACAAACATAATAGTTCAATTCAAATAACAATGAACCACTGCCCGGGATTTCAAACAATAAATTCGCGAATTTAAACGACGACATTCGTTATGTCGAATCACAACATGTACGATTGATAACAACTAATCGCAAAGACAGTGATTTCAAAAACTCTCGGCCAAAGTAGTCCAGAATGGAGGATTAGCTATTCGACGAAAATATTCAATCGAATTCCTATCTTATAACTATATCATTTACAACCATGAATCAGAAAGCAAACAAGTCGACCAAATAAAAGGTCCCAAAAGAAGAAGAAATTGAAGATGTCCGAGGAAAAATCAACAAACAAATGAAACTACGAAAACAATTAAACTAAATTGACGAGTGCAAGTAAATAAGAACGGAAAAGAAAAGAAATACCTTGAAACAAGAAAATGGAGCTCGGCCGACTTGGTCTTCGGCATTCGAGGTCGAAAGGACCTTAATTGAAATATTTTCTAAGTGAAAACATATCAATTAAGTTCTATTAGACCTCAATTAGATAAAATCCGGCGAATTAAATTTCTTTTCCGCTTTTAGGGTTCTTGGACATGGGTTTTGGGGTTCGACAGTTTCCGGTTAGATTTGAGCCGAACCAAGTTTGGTATGGACATGGGGGAGGTCCGACGAAGGTGTGGTATCAATTTGAATGTGTTTGGTGTTAGTTCAAGTTTGACTCGAATCTTCAAATGAAGATTCGAGAAGCTCCGCGTTGATTCGAAGTAGATGGTGTATGGACTTGGATTGGGGGTATCAAGATGGTCATTTGGTGTTAAGATGGTGGTGTTTGGACCGACGGAACCGCCGTGAGGCGATTTCCGGCAGCGGCGGACGGTGGGCAGTGGCGGCGTTACATCTATGAAGAAAGGGGAATGAAAAATGAAGGGTGAATTAGGGTTTGGGGGGGGGGGGTTTGGGTAATTAAAATGCGAGATTTAATTCTGGCCGTTGGATTAAGGACTTTGGACGGTTGTGATTAAAATCCTGGGTTGAGTGTTGGGCTGGGGTGGCTGGGGCATTGTTTTGGGCTCAATGTTAATTTCAAAAATGGCCCAATCCGATTTTCTTTCATTTCATTTGATTTTGTTTTTCTTTATTTTAATTTCTAAAGTAATTCAAACTAAATTTTAAAACCCTAATTTAAATTATAGAACAAAATTAACATATCAATATTAATTAACCTCTAATATCAATTAAACACACACATTTAAATACCAAAAATAAAATAAAATCACACAATTGGACAATAAATGGTAAAAATGCAAAAATACATAATAATTTTTTTTGTTATTTTTTATTTTCGTAAAACAAACTTAATTACTCTAAATTAAAAACATGAATTTGCATGCAAATGCAAATATTTTGTATTTTATATTAATTTAAACAATAGACATGCGCACACAAAAAACAAAAAATGCAAAAAATGATAAAAAATAACACAAAAATCACAAAAATTACGCACAACACAAAACTATTTTATTTTTGAATTTTTAGGAGTAATTCTCATGTAGGGCAAAAATCACGTGCTCACATCGTGCATAATCAATAAATCAAGGCATGGCATTAACCTTCGTGCATAATCAATAAATCAAGGCACGGCATCACCCTTCGCGCATTATCACTATTCCTCACCCAAATAACAATCACCGTTGTAGAGAATGAAAATAATAAATCATGAACCGTCTCAGCAAGGGACACAATAATCACCACAACAAAATCCCGGCAAGGGAGAACAATAACAATTCTACAACCCGGCAAGGGTTCAACAATTTATCTTTAAAATATGTCTCACCACAAGTATTAACAATGACTCACGGTCATGCAAGACGCTAATGTATGGATGCTCGTCACCACAGCCCATACACCGCACTCGATTATATAGCACATAGCACACAATCCTATTCCCTCAAGCTAGGATAGAACAAACACTTACCTCGAATGTTTACGAACAATTAATCCGTGGCACTGCCTTTTCCTTTCAAATTTGGCTCCAATCCAATCGTATCTATACACAATTGATTTGATATCATCAATACTACTCAACAAACTAATTCATATGGCCAATTACAATTTTTACAACATTCTGCCCGGAATAGTGAATATCGACCCCGAGCCCACATGGTCGGAACTCGGGGTTCGGACCAAAATCCGGTTACCCATTCCTCCACGAGTTCAAGTATATGATTTATTTCAAAATTGGACCTCAATTCGAGGCCCAATTGCCCAATTCATGAAAACCCTATACTCTACCAAAAACAAGAAATTCTACAATGAAAACCTTTGATTTCTATTGAAAAACTTGTTTAATGTTGTTAGGAATTGAAAGAATTAAGTAAAAAGTGACTTACAATTGCTTTGAAGAAGAAGGTGTTCGTGAAAAATCGCCAATGGATGTTTTTGGGTTGTGAAATGTGAAAAATGAAGCTGGAAATCGTGATTTACAGGTCTCTGTGTTCGCATTTGCGAGCAGGGGTTCGCAATTGCGAACCCCGACCAAATTCTGGAGTTTGAAAAATAAGCTAAGGATGGGAAGTTCGCATTTGCGAACTTTTGTTCGCATTTGCGAAGCCAAGACATAACTGGGGCCTTCGCATTTGCGAACATTTGTTCGCATTTGCGAACAAGGCTGGATTAAGGGGCCTTCGCATTTACGACAAATGCTTCGCATTTGCGAAGCCAGGCTTAACACTGAAGGCCTCGCATTTGTGAGGTACACTTCGCATTTGCGAAGCAGTGCTCAATCCTGCCAACTTCACATTTGCGAAGTATGGTTCGCATTTACGAACCAAGGCTAGCCTGGGACCTCTCACAATTGCGAGAAAATCTTCGGAATTGCGAAGACAATAGCTAGGTGAAAAACCAGCAGTGTTAAAATTCAGAAATTGATCCAACGGCCTATCAAATCTTTACCCGAGCTCCCCCGGGTTCCAAACCAAACATGTACACAACATCAAAAACACATTACAAACTTGTTCGTGCGATCACATCGCCAATATCACATCGTTTCAATCAAATCAAGCCTCAAGTTCATGCTTTTCATACTTTTGGTTCTCAAAACTTTCAAACTTGGAACTCAAGGTCCAAAACATATCAAACGACATCCAAATGTCACCAAACTTTGCAGAAAGCACATATATAATATTTAAGACTTGTACCGGGCGTCGGAACCAAAATATGAGCCCGATACCAAGGTCAATTAATTCATTTTCCTTTAATAATCACAGAAAAATTCTTAACTTGGGCTCTAGGCCTCAGAATTCGACTCCGGACGCACGTCCAAGTCCCATATTTCCTACGGACCTTCTGGGACCGTCCGTTTACCAAAAATGTTGACCGAAGTCAACCATATCAATATTAATATCATTTTTCTCAAAATTTCTTATAGAATTCATATTTTCTATCACAAAATCTTTCCGGCTACATGCTCGGATCGTGCACGTAAATCGAGGCAACATAGAATGAGGTTTTCAAGGCCTCGGAAGTACGGAACAAGTGAGGGAAAACAGGTGATGACTCTTTGGGTCGTCACATTCTCCACCTCTAAAACAACCGTTCGTCCTCGAACGGACAAGAGAAAGAAGTACCTGAGTCGGGGAACAAATGTGGCTAGCGTCTCCGCATATCAGACTCGGACTCCCAGGTCGATGCCTCAGGAGGCTGACCTCTCCACTGAACACGCACAGAAGGATAACTCTTCAACCTCAACTGTCGAACCTACCGGTCTAGAATGGCCACCGGCTCCTCCTCGTAAGATAAATCATTGTCCAATTGGATAGTGCTGAAGTCTAACACATGCGTGGGATCGCCGTGGTATCTCCGAAGCATAGATACATGAAAAACTGGATGCACGGCTGATAAGCTAGGCGGCAAAGCTAGTCTGTAAGCCACCCCTCCCACTCGGTCTAGAATCTCAAATGGACCAATATACCTAGGGCTGAGCTTGCCCTTCTTCCCGAACCTCATCACGTCCTTCATAGGCGACACTCGGAGCAATACTCGTTCACCAACCATGAAATCTACCTCTCGAACCTTACGATCTGCATAAGTCTTCTGTCTGGACTGAGCTGAACGCAATCTCTCCTGAATAGTCTTGACCTTATCCAAGGCCTCCTGAACTAAATCTGTACCCAACAACCGAGCCTCTCCCGGCTCAAACCATCCGACTGGAGATCAACATCGCCTACCATACAATGCCTCATATAGGGCCATCTAGATGCTGGTCTGGTAGCTGTTATTGTAGGCAAACTCTGCTAATGGCAGAAACTGGTCCCACGTGCCTCCGAAATCAATGACACAGGCCCGAAGCATGTCCTTTAGAATCTGAATAGTCCTCTCGGACTGACCATCTATCTGAGGATGAAAAGCTGTACTCAGCTGAACCTGTGTGCCTAACTCGTGCTGGACCACTCTCCAGAACCGCGAGGTAAACTGGGTACCCCGATCAGAGATAATAAATACTGGCACCCCATGAAGTCGAACAATCTCCCTGTTGTAAATCTCTGCTAACCTCTCCGATGAGTAGGAGACAGATACTGGAATAAAGTGTGCTGACTTGGTCAGCCTATCAACAATGACCCAAATAGCATCAAATTTCCTCTGAGTCAAAGGAAGTCCAGTAACGAAGTCCATAGTGATCCGCTCACATTTCCACTCGGGAATTTCAATCCTCTGGAATACACCACCAGGTATCTGGTGCTCATATTTCACCTGCTGACAGTTTAGACACCGAGCGACATACGCAACGATATCTTTCTTCATTCTGCGCCACCAATAGTGTTGCCGCAAGTCCTGGTACATCTTCGCGGCACCTGGGTGAATAGAATACCGTGAACTGTGGGCCTCCGCTAAGATCAACTCTCGAATCCCTTTGACATTGGGCACACAAACGCGACCCTGCAATCTCAATACCCCATCATCATCTAGATTTACCCTTGTGCCACCTCCCCGCTGTACTGTATTTCTCAAATTACACAAATGAGGATCATCAAATTGCCTCTCCCGGATACGCTCTAATAGAGAAGAACGAGCGATCGTGCAGGCTAACACCCTACTAGGCTCAGAAATGTCTAATCTCACGAACCGGTTGGCTAAGGCCTGGACATCTAGAGCAAATGGTCTCTGACTGACCGGAATGAATGCAAGACTACCCATGCTGGCATACTTTCTACTCAATGCATCGGCCACCATATTGGCCTTACCTGGGTGATATAGGATAGTAACATCATAGTCTTTCAACAACTCTAACCATCTCCGCTGTCGTAAATTCAACTCCTTTTGCCTGAACAAGTACTGTAGGCTTTTGTGATCAGTGTATACCTCACACGTCACACCATATAGATAATGCCTCCAGATCTTCAAGGCATGTACCACTGCTGCTAACTCAAGATCATGTACTAGATAATTCTTCTCATGTATTTTTAACTGTCTCAAAGCATAAGAGATAGCCTTACCATCCTGCATCAATACCGCTCCAAGCCCTGTACGAGATGCGTCACAATAAACTGTATACGGCCCTGCACCCGTAGGTTGTATCAACACTAGCGCGGTGGTCGAGGATGTCTTGAGCTTCTGAAAGCTCGCCTCACACTCCTCTGACCACTGGAACTGGACACCCTTCTGGGTCAACCTGGTCATCGGGGCTGCAATAGAAGAAAACCCCTCTACAAAACGATGGTAGTAACCAGCTAATCCCAAGAAACTCCGGATCTCAGTCACTGAAGCTGGTCGAGGCCAATTCTGGACTGCCTCAATCTTCTTTGGGTCTACCTGAATACCTTCCACTGATACAATATGACCCAGAAATGCTACCGAACTTAACCAAACCTCACATTTCGAAAATTTGGCATATAGATGATTATCTTTCAGAGTCTGGAGAACAGCTCTGAGGTGCTGCTCGTGCTCTTCCCGGCTGCGGGAGTATACCAGGATGTCATCTATAATGACTATCACGAACATATCTAAGTAAGGCCTGAACACCAGATTCATCAACTCCACGAATGCTGCTGGGGCATTGGTCAACCCGAAGGACATGACCAAGAACTCATAATGCCCATATCTAGTGCGAAAGGATGTCTTAGGAATGTCAGCCATCCTGATCTTCAGCTGATGGTAGCCTGACCTCAAGTCTATCTTTGAGAACACCCTCGCTCCCTGGAGCTGGTCAAATAAATCATCAATCCTCGGCAGAGGATACTTATTCTTTATTGTCACTTTGTTCAATTGTCGGTAATCAATACACATCCGTATCGAGCCATCTTTCTTCTTTACAAACAATACAGGTGCTCCCTAGGGGGAAACACTGGGCCTGATAAAGCCCTTCTCAAGAAGGTCCTACAACTGATCTTTCAACTCTTTTAACTCCGGCGGGGCCATACGATAGGGTGGAATAGAGATGGGCTGAGTGCCCGGTGCCAAATCAATACAGAAATCAATATCCCTGTCGGGTGGCATGCCCGGCAGGTCTGAAGGGAAAACCTCAGGAAACTCTTGTACAATAGGGACTGACTCAATGGAAGGAACCTCTGCGTTGGAATCACGAACATAAGCCGGATAAGCTAGACACCCCTTCTCGACCATGCGTCGAGCCTAAACATAGGAAATAACAGTGCGAACGGAGTGGCTTGAGGTACCTTTCCACTCTAGTCGGGGTGATTATGGCAAGGCCAAGGTCACAGTCTTGGCATGACAATCTAGAATAGCATGGCATGGGGACAACCAGTCCATCCCCAATATGACATCAAAATCCACCATGTCCAAAAGCAACAGATCAACACGGGTCTCAAGACCCCCAAAGATAACTACGCACGAACGATGAACCCGGTCGACTACAATGGAGTCGCCCACTGTTATAGACACATAAACCGGAATATCCAGAACATAGCTAGGCACGGCCAAATACGACGCAAAATAGGAAGACACATATGAATATATAGACCCGGGGTCAAATAATGCCGAAACACCTCTGCCACAAACAAGAATGGTACATGTAATCACGGTATCTGATGCCTCCGCCTCTGGCCTGGCTAGTAAAGCATAGAATCGGGGATCAACACCTCCCCTCTGAGCTACATCTCTAGGACGATCATCAACTGGCTGACCTATACCTCTGGCTGGACGGTCTCCACCTCTACGGTCTCGACCTCCACCTCTATAATCTCTACCCCTGCCTCTGGCTGGCTGGGCAGGCTAAGGGTCAGTTGGGGCCTGAATCATGGGACGAGGGCCCCGCTGCTGAGTGTTGCCCGTCACTCGAGGGCAGAACCTGACAACATGACCTGGGTCACCACAACCGTAGCAACTCCTAGGCTGATGGGGCTGCTGGCCCTGACAACCTGAATGGCCTCCATGAATACTCTAAAGAGGCTGAGCATTAATAGGAGGCTGATCTGAATACCGCCCACGAAACCCACGATCACCTGGTCCACCCTATGAAGCCTGAAGGGCGGAATGGAAAGGCCTGGAAGACTGGACCCTATCAAAAGATTCCCTGCCTCCGGAAGAAGAACCACTAAACCTGCCTGAATAACGAGGCCTCTTGTCTGAAGAATAACCACCTCCCCGAGCAAGAGCCATCTCAACTCTACGTGCTGCATTAGCTGCCTCCTGAAATGATATATCACTCCCCACTCCCATAGCCATCTGAAGTCTAATTGACTGATTAAGCCCATCTATGAACCTGCGGACCCTCTCCCTCTCTGTGGGAAATATCACCACTACATGACGAGCCAAATCAACAAATCTCGTCTCATACTGAGTGACCGTCATAGTGTCATGCTGGAGGCGCTCAAACTGCTTCCGAAGTGCATCCCGCTGAGTACTAGGGAGAAACTTCTCCAGAAATAACTCTGCAAACTGATCCCATGATAAAGCCGGGGACCCTGCTGGTCGAGTCAACCAATAATCCCTCCACCAAGTCTTGGCGGATCCTGAAAGCCTGAATGTACAGAAGTCAACTCCCTTGGACTCCACTATCCCCATAGTCTTGAGTATCTCATGGCAACTGAATAAGAAATCCTGAGGATCCTCTGATGTGGCACCGCTGAAAGTAGTGGTAAACAGTTTGGAGAACCGATCAAGTCTCCATAAAGAATCAGAAGTCATGGCCGCTCCATCTCCGGCATGAGCCATGGTACCTGACTGAGTGGCCACAGCTGGCTGAACCACTGGTGCCTGAGGCTGAGGAGCTACTGGCTCCGGAGTACGAGCAACAGGAGTCTGGGCCCCTCCTCCAGCCTGAGAAGCGGCTGGTGCAGCTGGTAATAAGCCTGCTCTGGCAACGCTGTCCATAAATCCCGCTATCCTGACCAGAGCCTCCCGAAGATCCGGGGTAAATAAAGCCTCTCCCGGGACCCGAGCTGGGCCCATTGGAGCTGCTAGGACTGGAACCTCCTCGCCAGTCTCAATCTGAGGCTCCACCTCTAGAATAGCTGCCGAGGGCTGAGCTCTTCTCCTACTATGGCCTACGATATGGCCTCAGCCCCTGCCCCTCACGGGAGCTGCCTAGGCCTCAGGCTGCTGGTCAGCGGACGAAGAAGCGCGTGTCCTCACCATCTGCGAAAGGACAGAGTAGAAATTCAATTAGTATTTGAGGAACAAATCGCACGACAAGAAGGAACAAATAAGAGACTCTTTCCTAACTCAATAGACTCTGGAGGACAAGTACATACGTCTCTGTACCTACCTCTCAAACTCTACTAAGCTTGTTCGTGAATGGTGAGACCTATGCAACCTAGAGCTCTGATACCAACTTGTCACGACCTCGATTTTCCCCCAACATCGAGATCGTGATGGCACCTACTCATGATAGCTAAGCAAGCCACTTTACTCACACTATCCTGTTTTTAGCGATACTTTATACTCAATTTAACAACCAAAATCATAATCTTAATTAAACAAGTGCGGAAGACTTTATAAAAATAGAAATAAGTAGCTTCAAGGTAACTGATACTGAAATCCTCTACCCAAGATGTGGAGTCCCCAACTCACGAACTACTACTGAATACTATACATAAAAGTCTGAAAGAAATATAACATAATCTGTTTGTCTCGGAACAAAGAGACTACAGCTAGTAACTAAGTAAAGGAAGAGACGCAGGGCCTACGGACGCCTGCAAGCTACCTCGATCTCAAATATGATCAACTCCCACGCAAAAGATCTACTGCTGCTGCTCCTGATTGAAACCTGGACCTGTGCAAAAACGAACTGAAGTGCAGTATCAACACAACCGACCCCATGTGCTGGTAAGTGCCTGGCCTATCCCGGCGAAGTAGTGACAAGCCTAGGACCAGACACCCAGATAAACCTGTGCAGTTCTATATATATGTAGACCACAAGATAACGAGAAATAATCAAGTAACAACTGAACAAGGAATAACACAAAGGAACTCAACAGTTAACAACAGTTATTAAATCGACAAGGAAAAACCAAAGTATAATGGAAAACAGGTAATATCAAGTCAAGGAATAGCAAATAGTTGCACAGCATCACCCTTCGTGCCTTTACTCTCATCCTCACCAAATAAGCAAATAAAGTGCACGACATCACCCTTCGTGCTTTTACTCTCATCTTCACATCCATGGTATGGCATGATCCTTCGTATATGGTTCAATAACAAGGCACGGCATAATCCTTCGTACATAATCAATAACGTGGCATGGCATTAACCTTCATGCAAAATCAATAAATCAAGGCACGGCATTAACCTTCGTGCATAATAAATAAATCAAGGCACGACATTAACCTTTGTGCATCATAAATAAATCAAGGCACGACATTAACCTTCGTGCATAATCAATAATTTTCGTGCATTATCACTCTTCCTCACCCAAATAATAATCACCGTTAAGGGCAGAGAATGAAAACAATAAATCATGAACCGTCCCGAAGAGGGACACAATAACCATCACAACAAAGTCTCGGCAAGGGAGAACAATAACAATTCTACAACCCGGCAAGGGTTCAACAATTTGTCTTTAAAATATGTCTCACCACAAGTATTAACAACGACTCACGATCATGCAAGACGCCAATGTATGGATGCTCGTCACCACAGCCCATACACCGCACTCGATCACATAGCACATAGCACACAATCCTATTCCCTCAAGCTAGGATAGAACAAACACTTACCTCGAATATTTACGAACAATTAATCCGTGGCAATGCCTTTTCCTTTCAAATTTGGCTCCAATCCAATCGTATCTATACACAATTGATTTGATATCATCAATACTACTCAACAAACTAATTCACATGGCCAATTACAATTTTTACAACATTCTGCCCGGAATAATGAATATCGACCCCGGGCCCACATGGTCGGAACTCGGGGTTCGGACCAAAATCCGATTACCCATTCCTCCACGAGTTCAAGTATATGATTTGTTTCAAAATTGGACCTCAATTCGAGGTCCAATTGCCCAATTCATGAAAACCCTATATTCTACCAAAAACAAAAAATTCTACCATGAAAACCTTTGATTTCTATTGAAAAACATGTTCAATGTTGTTAGGAATTGAAAGAATTAAGTAAAAAGTGACTTACAATTGCTTTGAAGAAGAGGGAGTTCGTGAAAAATTGCCAATGGATGTTTTTGGGTTGTGAAATGTGAAAAATGAAGCTGGAAATCGTGATTTACATGTCTCTGTGTTTGCATTTGTGAGCAGGGGTTCGCAATTGCGAACCCTGACCAAATTCTGGAGTTTGAAAAATAAGCTAAGGATGGGAAGTTCGCATTTGCAAACTCTTGTTCGCATTTGCAAAGCCAAGACATAACTGGGGCCTTCGCATTTGCGAACATTTGTTCGCATTTGCGAACAAGGCTGGATTAAGGGGCCTTCGCATTTGCGACAAATGCTTCGCATTTACGAAGCCAGGCTTAACACTAAAGGCCTCGCATTTGCGAGGTAGACTTCGCATTTGCGAAGCAGTGCTCAATCCAGTCAACTTCGCATTTGCGAAGTATGGTTTGCATTTGCGAACCAAGGCTAGCCTGGGACCTCTCGCAATTGCGAGAAAATCTTCGCAATTGCGAAGACAACAGCTGGGTGAGAAACCAGCAGTGTTAAAATTCAGAAATTGATCCAACGGCCTATCAAATCTTTACCCGAGCCCCCCGGGCTCCAAACTAAACATGTACACAACATCAAAAACACATTACAAACTTGTTCGTGCGATCACATCGCCAATATCACTTCGTTTTCATCAAATCAAGCCTCAAGTTCATGATTTTCATACTTTTGGTTCTCAAAACTTTCAAATTTGGACCTCAAGGTCCAAAACATATCAAGAGACATCCAAATGTCACCAAACTTTGCAGAAAGCACATATATAATATTTAAGACTTGTACCGGGCGTCGGAACCAAAATACGAGCCCGATACCAAGGTCAATTAATTCATTTTCCTTTAATAATTACATAAAAAAACAATTTCACATAAAAATTCATAACTTGGGCTCTAGGCCTCAGAATTCGACTCCGGACGCACGTCCAAGTCCCATATTTCCTACGGACCTTCTGGGACCGTCCGTTTACCAAAAATGTTGACCGAAGTCAACCATATCAATATTAATATCATTTTTCTCCAAATTTCTCCTAGAATTCATATTTTCTATCACAAAATCTTTCCGGCTACATGCTCGGATCGTGCACGTAAATCAAGGCAACATAGAATGAGGTTTTCAAGGCCTCGGAAGTACGGAACAAGTGATGACCTTTTGGGTCGTCACAACCGGTCTGGGAATTTATTTAATTTTCAGAGTCACCACTTGGGAAGATAATGGTGTCCCAAGTCACCAGTTAATCCCGAATCCGAGGAAGTTGACTCTGTATTACAGTCTGCGAAACAGAAACCTGGATAAGGAATTCTGTTAACCTGGGAGAAGGTGTTAGGCACTCCCGGATTCCGTGGTTTCAGACGGTCGCTCAACCGTCGTTCTCAATTTTACGTGCTTGTTCTACGCTTTTTAACAATATGTATGTGTTTCCAACTTTAATATTTTTGAAGAATTCTGATGTCGCAAAAATGTATTTTGAGTCACACGGCAAAAACGCATTTCGAATCACACCACAACCAGTACTTGTGACTTTTAATACATTTTGGCTTCGCTGGGAGTGCACACTCGTATTAAGGAAGGTATATTTTTTAAATAATGCCTAATAAATGTCTAACGACTTTAAATCTTTTGGGAGAGGTTATGGAATTCTCTATTAACCTTCCCGAATCTATTATATATTTTATCAATTACTTAAAAGGGGGCCCCACTATTTTGCTATTATGTGAGGCTCGTCCCGTGTATCTTTTAAAGTCTATACTTATAGTGTCACTATATTTTCTATCAATGTTTTTTCCCTTAATCAATTTAACTATATATACATTTCTAGAAGTAAGTCCATGCCTATGCTGTTCCCATTGTTATTCGGCCTGAACTTCTGGATTTGTAGTTAACATATTATTACATCTATCTGGGTCTTAGTGACCCAGACCTGATTTGGGCTTTCGTTCAATAGCTCGGTTAATTCTTGAACATATTCCAGGCCTAAGTCACACATTAGGCCCAGACCAGAGATGAAGCAGTAGTAATGAAAACAAAAATGAGAACTCATGATAAAAGTAGAAACTCAAAAAAAAAAAAGAGAAATGAATTCGAACTATATTTTATTTATTAAGAGATAAATTCTATATAGAAACTAACAATATTGAATCTTAATCATGAAAGTCGAACATGCATAAATCTTAATTGACAAGACAATTTCTACTTTATTCTCAAGGACTAATTCATGTCACTGATCTGAACTCTTTAATAACTAATTGACAGGAGACTACTTTAAACATATGAATCAGAACTAAACTAACGATTCAGTCATTTACACCTTGCATTCAATTACCTAGGCTAAATTGACTCACTCGCAGATACATAATTACATTTCATCATTGAGTCTGGTTGTATGATATTACGAAAAACCAGTCTTAACTAAACTATAATTTCATTTCATTGTTACTGTTTAAGGACTTGTTTGGATCTAAGTGTCAAATACCAAATTAGATTACCTACATAAAACTAATTAAAGTTATTACTGCGAGCTTGTTGTTATCAATTCATGTTAGGATTAATTAACCTTGTTTCATGATTTTAACCTATTAAACTAGGTGATTTAGCTACTATAACTATACTATTACTATTTACTACTTATTACATTGTTTTCTTCGAGTTTTCACTTATACATACAATGCTATCCTAATGAATTACAAAAATAAATTAATACTAAACAGCTAATTAGAAAAGAAAAATGGAGAGATAATAAAAATCTTTTAAACAAATTTCGTAGTCTTCATTTCATCAAGCTTCAAAGTTACATAGCTTCGAACATGGATGTGTACCTGGTATTGAAAGGAATGGTAAGGTGGCAAATCAACAGGGTGGTGAAATTACAGCAACAACAACAGTAACAACCAGCAGTAGCTTCAACACTTCAATCCCTAAAATCCCAGCAATACGGAGAAAAACAAAAACTAGTAAAAAATAGAAAAAAAATATATTCCAGATTTTTTCTTTGTTTTGTCTTTCTAGATTTGAACTCTTTTCAGTTCTCAAAAGAAACTCTCAAAAATTAAATTTTTGTTCGTGTATACTTCTCTATCCAGAGTGTATATCGAGTGTATACTACTCTCTTTTTTTCCTTATTTTTCTTCTCTTCCTATTTTTTTCCTCTTTTTTTTTCACCCTTTTTTTCATAAATCTTATATTTTATTTATATGCAAGAATTTGGAAAATTTTCATATTTTTTATTAAAAATAAAATATTTTTTAATTTAAAGAATACCCACTAATCCATATTTTCTCTCCTTGTTTTCTTCCTTGATTTCCTTGTCCCCCACTACTTTATGTCATGTGATTATAATTATTTTTGGTTAAAAAATCTGAAATTTTCTTTTTGGGCCAAGGGGTTTTGGGTTGGGTAAGGGTGCTTATGATTGAGCTTGTAACTTAATTTGTAAGATGGCCCAATCCAAAATTTTCTATTTTGTTCTTCTCAATTATTCAACTTCCTAATTAATAAAGCCCAAAATACTAAGATTAATTTATAAAAACTAAAATTATCTTGAAATACTAATTAACTCAGGATAATAACTGTCATCTAAATTTAAATGGTAATTAAAATACAATCACACAATTTTGGACATTAAAGGCAAAATTGCAAAAGATGCCTATTTTTTGTGATTTTCATTTTGTGAGATAAAATTAATTACTCATAATTGTAGAATTAAATCCTAAATGCAAATGCGATATATTTTTTTATTTTTTTTAATTTAACAAATAAATATGCACAAAAAAGGACATTAAATTCGCAACAATTATAAAAACAAAGAAAAAATTGTTTTATTTGAATTTTGTGGGAATAACTCATATGTAGGGTAAAAATCACATGCTCACACCTGTGACAGCTAAAACCCGATAGGTGCCTTCCCACGTTGGACATAGCTTTCCCGTATTAAGCTCCCAGATATTTTAAGTTACTTTCCTCAAAACTAAGTCTCTTACTTTGAAATAATGGATAGTGGTCCTTCATTTATGAGTTCCAGGGTGTTTTAAGTTACTTTCCTCAAAACCAAGTCTCTCACTTTGAAATAATGGATAGTGGCGCTTCGGTGATAGCTATTCTTTGTTTCTGGACCACCATCCTTATGTGCTTCAAGTCCCTACATTCGTCAAGCAGCTCCAATTTGACTAGCAATGCTTCGTTAATTGCTTCTTCATCTGCCCGAGCGTACCGCAAGGTCAGTTCTCCTACTTTCACTGGGATCAGAGCTTTTGCACCATATACGAGAGAGAAAGATGTCTCTCTTGTGCTCAACTTATCCGCAGTCTTGCATGCCCACAACACTCCCGGTAACTCTTTGGGCCACTTGCTTTTGGCTACTTCCAACCTCTTTTTGAGGTTTTCAATAATCACCTTATAAGTCGATTCTGCCTGCCTATTTGTGCTTGAATGGTATAATGAAGATGTGATTCTTTTAACTTCAGGTCTTCAAGAAATTTTGTGACCTTGGAACCTATAAATTGTGGCCCGTTGTTGCAGACAATCTCCTTCGGTATTCTGAATAGGCAAATTATATTTTCCCATAGAAAATTGACCGCTTCGTGCTCACTAATTGTTTTGGTACGGACCTACTTCAATCCATTTAGTAAAGTAATCAATTAAATTAAAAGAGACGTTATCTTCCCAGGACCTGGTGGTAGTGACCCGACTATATCCATCTCCCATTTCATGAATGACAATGGTGACAATACTGAATGTAAGAGCTTTTCCGGTTAGTGCACCAATTGAGCTTGGTGCTAACATTTGTTGCATTTCTAAAAGAATGCCTTCGCATCTTTCTCCATCTGGGCTAGTAGTATCTAACCCTAACTAAGTTTAGGACCAACGAATCTGCACGTGAACGGTTCCCACGAATTCCTTTATGAACCTCTCTCATGACGTAGTCAACCTTAGATGCTCCTAAATATTGGGCCAACATGCCTTGGAACGACCTTCTATATAACTGCTCTCCCTAGAGCTATAATGAGTTTCTTCGGTGCAGAGTGCTTGGGATGCCTTCGGGTCTACGGGCAGCTTGTCGTGCTCAAGGTAATCGATGATTTTATTCCTCTAGTCCTAGACTGGGTTGGTTGTATTTACTTCACAATAACCGTCCATATCCAATACTGAATATATGAGCTGTACAAAAGTACTATACTCTGATCCCTTCATCTTTGTGGACGACCCAAGTTGCCAATGCATCTGCTTCTACTTCTCTCAAGATGTGGGTGATAGATCACTTCCTGAACCACGTGAGCAATATTTAAACTTTAATCACATAATGTTGCATGCGTTCCTCTGTTGTGTCATAGATCCTATAAACTTGGTTTACCACCAGGTGCGAATCACATTTGATTTCTATGACCTCGGACACAATTCCCAGGCCAATTCAAGTTTTACAATCAATGCCTCATACTCGGCTTCATTCTTAGTCAAAGGAACAATTTGTATAGCCTGCCTCAGGGTTCTCCCGAGGGTATGATTAGGACCATCTCGAGCCCGGACCCTTTCACATTAGAATCTCCGTTCATGAATAGCGTCTAAACTCATAATGCCATTTCCGACACCATCACCGCTTCTTTTGCCTCCAAAGGCAGTAGCTCGGGACTTAAATCGGTCATGAAATCAGCCAAAAAGTTGTGACTTGATTGCAGTCCTAGGCTTATACTCAATATCAAATTCACTAATTTCAACCGCTCATTTGGCCAACCTACCTGACAACTCTGGTTTATGAAGGACATTCTGCAGGAGAAATATTGTCACAACAACTATAATGTGGCATTGAAAATAAGGCCTAAGCTTTTGAGAGGCGACTACGAGTTGTAAGGCTAATTTTTTAAGGTGCGGATCACAAGTTTCCTCTCATGACAAAATTTTGCCAACATAATAGATAGAAGATTGTGTACATTCGTCCTCTCGGACTAAAACAATAGTTACTGCTACCTTTGATACTGCTAGGTATGTTAGTAATCGTTTGCCCTCCTTAGGTTTTGATAGTAACAAAGGGCTTGATACATACCGTTTCAGGTCTTTAGGTCCTGTTTGTATTTTGGAGTCCATTTGAATTTGTTCTTCTTTTGCAGAAGTTAGAAGTAGTGATGATATTTTTTTGAAGATCATGAAATGAACCTACTTAGAGAGGCCAATCTTTTGGTTAGCCTTTGGACTTCTTTTACACTTGTCAGCTTGTCTTAGATGTCCTCGACGACTTTGATCTTTTATCGGGATTGACTTCGATCGCTCTTTCTGACACCAGGAAACCCAAGAATTTATCGGAGCTAACTCCAAACACATATTTTCAGGGTTGAGCTTTATGTTGTGCTTCCTATGGATGTCGAATATTTTCTGGAGATGTTTTAAAGGGCCACCTGCATTCAAATACTTGACCAACATATCGTCTATATATACTTCCATTATTTTACCTATTTTTTTCGAACATCTTGTTCACGAGCCCCTAATAAGTGGCTCCAACATTTTTGAGTCCGAAAAGCATTACATTATAACAATTTGTAGCAAAGTTTGTTATGAACGAGCCCTTTCCTGATCCTCTAGGTTCATCTTAATTTGATTTCACTCGGATTAAGCATAAAGGAAACTCATTAGCTCATTCCCGGCCTTGTATCGACCACCTGATCGATGTTTGGCAGTGGGAACGAGTCTTTTGGGCATGCGTTATTCAAGTCTTTATAATCTATGAATATTCAAATTATTATTCTTTTTCGGAACAACTACTACATTAGCTAGCCAGTCGGGATAATTTACTTTCCGGATAGGACCGATGTCAAGTAATCAAGCTACCTTTTCTTTGATGAACCTATTTCTAACCTCGACTATCAGGTGCTTTTTTTGCCTTACTGGTGGGACGCTTGGGTCTAGGATTAGCTTGTGCACAGCCATCTCTAGTGGGATATGTTGATACCTAATTTTTTCCTAATTATTTTTATATACCAAAAATACTTTTAAAACCAATTTTTTATTTTTAACAGTACAAAATCCAATGATTATTCCCAAAAATTATCATTCTTTGGTGAATAACTTATTTTATTCTCATATTTACATCTAAATATAATTAAGGTGATTTTTGTACATTTTTTACAAATTTTCTCAGTATTTTTAAAGCTACAACAACAACAACAACAACAACAACCCAGTATAATCCCACAAGTGGGGTCTGGGAAAGGTAATATGTACGCAGGCCTTACCCCTACCCGGGGGGCAGAGAGGCTATTTTTAAAGCTAATTGCATATAAATGCAATTATAGCTTATTTTACGATTAATAGTATTTTATAATTATAAAATTAGTACTAATATTTTTTAATTAATACATATGTATTATTAATTGGTTCAGCATCTTCAATTTTCTTTTAAAATCTTTTTTTATTATTTTTATAAAATAACAGGGAAAAACTGGCTATTTCAATTTTGGTCACATTTCATTTCAATTTTAACCTCAGTTTCATTTTAATATTAAACCCAATTAACCCCAATCCTAATGCCCAATTGGGCCAACCCAATTCCAATTTAACCCAACCCCTCACCTATTAAACTAAACCCGTCCAAGATCCCTTTAAATCCAGGCCGTTGATCCTTTTGATCAACAACCACAAATGTCCCTTTCATTTTTAATCCCAAACGACCTAACCCTTATTTCTCTCAGATAGTCTCTCCCAAACTCTCTCCATCTCTCAAACGCTCACTAACACTCGGAGCCGTAATTGCCTCCCTCATTTTCTCCGATCAATCTCACCGTAGTCCATGGCTTCTCAGGCCATGGACATCATGTGCTCACCTTTCTTTCCCCCAAGCCTTGGCCGTTCGAGATTTTGAGGTCCTACCTCGATGGGGTTCGAGCAGATCCTCCACGTATCTATTGTTTTATGGCCTCTCCGGTCGTGTTCCAGCGTGTTCGAGCTATGGATCACATCTTTTCGAGACCAGACTCTTTCCAAGCCTTCTCATATTTAGGGTTTCTCGGAAACCCTAAACAATTCGAGGTTCTTTCTCCATTTATTTTCCTAGATCGGTGTTGAACCTATGCTATATTTGACATTTTGAGTGTTTTCCCCAAATTTTCTTTTCAAAGTCGTTGGTTAATCAAATTAGGGTTTCTAAAAGTCTTTCGATTTTTGTTGTTCTTTTCTTTTAGATGTTTGTCTGTATTATGCTCATATGTTTTGCTCCTCTATTACACATGTATTGTCTTTCTACTTTTATATGTATGCTCATATGATTAGTCTGTTTTTCTCACTCATCTACCATGCGTATTTACTACTGAGTTTCTTGATGTTTTGCTTTCCTGAACTATGTTCATGTTCTTGTTAAACATGTTTCGTATGATTCTGTTTAAACCCACATCCTTTCTTAAGTTCCAAAGTATTCTGAACATGTTCTTCATGCCTTAAAGTGGGTTCCTTTCTTTGATTGCTTCAAGCGTGCTATTGTATTTGCCTGATTCCCATGAGACTCCTTGAGTGTGTTCACTTGCCTTGTTGTTTCTATGTTTGATTCGATGGGGAAACCTTAGAATTTGGGGGTTTTCTTGGTAAATTGAATTAGGGTTCCACTTGGGGGACCCTGTACCTTCAGACTCACTATGAGTCTCTAGTTGAACTTGTATTCTTTTGTTTATGATTCTAAACACTTCAATGTTAGACTTTTCTATTTGAATTGTTTGCTTTATATGCAAGAAAATCTTTTTTCAAGGTTTTTGGTGATTTCTCGATTGATTTTGGATCACTTTGATAGGGTCTTGATTGATTGCCACTGATTTTCTTTGGTTAAGCCATCTTTACCTATTTCTGGTTTGGTTCATTCGATCTAAAACTTGGTACATTGATTTTGTTAATTGTTTGATTGATTCCCTTTCCTTTCTCTTTAAAAATCAAGTTCTTTTGAAAATTTTCCCTAAATATACCTCGTGCATTTTCCCTTCTTATGCTACTGTGAAGGATTTTATTCAAATTTCCTTTCATTGTTTACACTTTTCCATTTGAAATTAAATCACTTGACTAAAGGGATAATATTTGAGACTGATTTTTAAAAGATTTTCTTACCTTTCTTGTTTTCTTCTCTACACTATAAAGGAGGTTGCCCTTCTATGCTTTTAGACAGGAACAAAGAATACCATCCGAGTTCACAATTGACTTTCACTTAAATTCTCTCTTTCTGATACTTACATTGCTGTGGACTTTGTTCACTTTCTTTTGCACTCTTTACTTCTATACCGGTATGTCTCAGTAAGTTTTTATGCCTCAAGAACAATGTGTTAATTCTGCCCATCTATGTTTTCTATCATATTATAACGTGTCTCCCCTTTCCTTTTTAGTCTAACATTTAAATAATAGGTGCAATTGTTTGTTTGCTGTGAATATGATGCTTTATGAATGCCCTTTACCCTTTTTTTTGTATGTGAGTTTATTGTTCAGGGCGTAGCAACACCCCAATATTGTTGTTTATGACCCTGAAGAGGTCATCGGAGAGTTTGAGAATTTTGAGAATAGACCTTAGTCAAACCTGGAAGAAACTGAGGTCATCAATTTGGGAGATGCAGAGAGTGTTAGAGAAACTCGCATCAATGTTCACTTGTCACCATCGGAAAAGGAGGAATATACAGAATTTTTGAAAGAATATGTGGACATAGTTGCCAAGTTGTATGATGATATGACTGGCCTCAACACGTCCATTGTATCTCATAAACTACCAAGAGATCCAACTTGTCCGCTAGTAAAACAGAAGCTCAGGAAATTCAAACCCGACATGAGTTTGAAAATCAAAGAAGAGGCTACTAAGCAAGTCAAAGGCAAAGTTCTCAGGGTAGTAGGGTATACAATATGGTTAGCCAACATCATGCCAGTACCAAAGAAGGATGGGAAGGTCAGAATCTATGTCGACTACTGGGATCTCAACCGGGGCCAGTCCCAAAGATGACTTCCCCTTACTGAACATACACATTCTTATCGACAACTGCGCCTAGCATGAGTTGCAGTATTTTCTTGATTATTTCACTGGGTATCATTAGATATAGATGGATGAGGAGGATGCAGAGAAAACGACTTTCATCACGCCGTGGGGAATGTATTGCTACAAAATGATGCCATTCGGGTTGAAGAATGTTGGCGCCACCTACATGGGAGTCATGACTACTATCTTTCATGACATGATGCACAAGGAGATCGAGGTATATGTGGATGATTTCATCATCAAATACAAGAAAGCCGCTGATCATACAGAAGATCTGAGAAAATTCTTCAACAAACTGAGAAGGTACAACCTAAAACTGAATCCCTCCAAGTGTACATTCAGGGTTCCTGCCGGAAAACTACTCGGTTTCATTGTAAGTCGTCGAGGGATAGAATTGGACCCATCAAAGGTCAAATCCATTCAAGAATTTCCACCACCAAAAAACAAGACAGACGTGATGAGTTTCCTGGGGAGACTCAACTATATCAGCCGGTTCATAGCCCAGTCCACAGTCATTTGTGAACCCCATCTTTAAAATGCAAAAGAAAGACGCTGCTACTAGATGGATCGACGCTTGTCAGAAAGCCTTTGACAGAATCAAGGAGTACTTGTCAATGCCACCAGTCTTGGTTCCACCCAAGACAGGTAGGCCCTTATTGCTTTATCTTGCAATCTTGGATGGAGCGTTCAGATGTGTTATGGGACAACATAATGAGACGGGAAGAAAGGAGCAGGCCATCTACTATCTCAGTTAGAAGTTTACCCTGTACGAGGCCCAGTATTCCTTATTAGAACACACTTGATATGCTCTGACTTGGGTAGCTCAGAAATTGAGGCAATATTTCTGTGCCTACACCACTTATTTCATATCCAGGATGGACCTACAGAAGTACATTTTTCAGAAACCCATGGCCACTGGCAAGCTCGCCAAGTGGAAAATCTTGTTGAGTGAGTTCGACATTGTTTATATGACTAAAAAGGCAGTCAAGGGTCAAGCCATAGCAGATCACCTTGCTGAGAACCCTATTGGTGGAGAATACGAACCCCTGAAAACATATTTTCCTGATGAAGAAGTGTCCTTTGTAGGAGAAGATATTGTAGAATCCTACGATGGCTGGAGGTTGTTTTTCGACGGAGACGCAAATTTCAAAGGAGTTTTCATAGGGTCAGTCCTGGTAGAAACCGGCCAACATTACCCGGTATCCGCCAAGCTCAGGTTCCCTTGCACAAACAATATGGCTGAATATGAAGCTTTCATCTTGGGACTCAAGATGGCCATTGACATGAAAATTCAAGAATTATTAATGACCGGGGACTGAGACCTGTTCATACATCAAGTTCGAGAAGAATGGGCCACCAAAAACTCCAAGATACTTCCCTATTTGCATCACATACAAGAGTTAAGGAAACGATTTACAAAGACAGAACTCTAACATGTCCCCAGGGTCCAGATTAAGTTCACTGATGCATTAGCCACTTTATAATCCATCATCTATCATCCAGATACAAATTTCATTAATCCCATCCTAGTAAGGATGTATGATCAGCCAGCTTATTGTGCTCACATTGAGGAAGAAGCGGATGGAAAGCCATGGTTCCACGACATCAAAAGGTATTTCACCATATGGGAATAGCCAGAACTTGCCAACGCTACTTAAAAACGCACACTTTGAAGGTTATCCAACAATTTCTTTCATAGCGGAGGAATTATGTACAACACAACTCCCGATTTGGGTTTGTTAAGGTGTGTCAAAGCAAAAGAAGCAACCATACTATTGGAAAAGTGCACACAGAAACATGTGGGCCACACATGAATGGTTTTGTCTTAGCAAAGTAGATACTCCGAGCAGGGTATTTCTAGATGACTATGGAAACAGACTATATTCAGTATGTTCGCAAGTGCCATCACTGTCAGATACATGCAGACATGATAAAGGTACCTCCAAACAAGCTTACTGCAACAAGATCACCGTGGCCATTTTCTGCTTGGGGAACGGATATTATCAGACCTATTGAGACTGCGGCTTCTAACGGGCACCGATTTATCTTGGTGGCAATTGATTACTTTACTAAATGGGTTGAAGCAACATCATACAAGGCAGTGACTAAGAAAGTTGTGATAGATTTCGTCCGTGACCATATTGTTTGCCGGTTCGGGGTTCCAAAATCAATCATCATTGATAATGGTTCAAACCTCAATAGAGATCTGATGAAAGCAATGTGTGAGGCATTCAAATGAAAAACAAGAACTCTAAAGCCTACTGGTCTCAGATGAATAGAGTTGTAGAGGCATCCAACAAGAATATCAAGAAGGTACTAAGGAAGATGATTGAAAGTCACAAACAATGGTACGAGAAGTTATCATTTGTCTTGCTGGGATACCGCACCACGGTTCGCACATCAACCAGGGCAACTCCCTACATGCTAGTTTATGGCACAGAGGCGGTCATTCCCGCTGAGGTAGAAACTCCTTCCTTAAGGATCATACAAGAAGCAGAGTTGGGCGATGCAGAATGGGTAAAAGGTTGTCGCGAGCAGTTAGCCCTTATAGATGGAAAAAGAATGAATGCAGTTTTCCACGATCAGTTATCAGAATAGCATGTCCAGAGCCTTCAACAAGAGAGTTAAGGCAAGGAAATTCACGCTAGAGCAGCTGGTGTTGAAGAAGATATTCCCACATCAAGATGAAGCCAAGGGGAAATTCTCTCCCAACTGGAAAGGTTTGTACATGGTTCACCGTAATCTAACTGGAGGAGCCCATATTCTTGTAGAAATGGACGGAGAAGTCTGGCCGAAGCCAATCAACTCAGATGCAATGAAACGATACTATGTGTAACCACTTATGATTCTCTTTATGATGTAATTTGAACTATGCCCGACCTGATTCCCATTTCAGAGGGGATACGTAGGCAGCCCTATGGGTTCAGTCACAATTTAATAAAATCTCATTTCCCCCTATTGGAACTAGGGTAGAATTTTGAGGAGGACACTCAAAATTCTGAAGTTGGTCTTTAGCCGCTCATCACCAAGGATGCCACCTCAATAAACTGGGGCAGAATTTTGAGGAGGACCCTCAAAATTCCAAAGTTGATTTTTTCATTCAACACAACCATCGAAAGTGCCAGCCCAGTAAGCTGGGGCAGAATTTTGAGGAGGACCCTTAAAATTATGGAGTGGGAGAAGTTGCAATGTTCTTAACCACGTTGCAGTCATTGGTTCAGTTAAACAAAACTATTTTATACTTACGTTATATATGTTAAATCATGCATAACTATGACAGCTGCTGTTTTGCAGTGCTGCCCCAATGATACGCAACGTCGAAGGCCACGGGAAAATGAACTAACCTTTCCCCATTACAAAACTCACAATTTTTCTTTGGATGCAAGCACCCAAGTCAGAAAGTTACTAGACATGTTATGAAATCACATTGAACCTTCGTGCCTATTCGCATTTGCTATCCGCACGAAATATTCCCCAGCATCTACAACATCACAGTCAGTTACCATCAATCAACTAAGAATCTTTATTACTATCTACATTTCCTACATTGCATAAGGCTACCCTTCTTCCTTCCGAGACTAAGCGTTGTCTCCATCTGCATTTCCTGCATTGCATAAGGCTACCTTTCTACCTTCCGAGACTAAGTGTTATCTCCATCTACTAAGTGTTATCTCCATCTACTAAGTGTTATCTCCATCTGCATTGCATAAGGCTACATTTCTGCCTTCCGAGACTAAGCATTGTCTGCATCCGCATTTCCTGCATTGCATAAGGCTACATTTTTGCCTTCGGAGACTAAGCGTTGTCTCCATCTGCATTTTCTGCATTGCATAAGGCCACCTTTCTGCCTTTTGAGATTAAGCGTTGTCTCCATCTGCATTTCCTGCATTGCATAAGACTACCTTTCTGCCTTCCGAGACTAAGCATTGTCTCCATCCGCATTTCCTACATTGCATAAGGCTACATTTATGCCTTCTGAGACTAAGCGTTGTCTCCATCTGCATTTCCTACATTGCATATGGCTACCTTTATGCCTTCTAAGACTAAGCATTGTCTCCATCCCCATTTCATGCATTGCATAAGGCTACCTTTCTGCCTTCCAAGACTAAGCATTGTCTCTATTTTGCATAATCAACATAAGGGTACATTTCTGCCTTCTGAGGTCAATCTTTGCCTCCACTAGCATGGCTGAAATATCGCCAGTTTCATTTATATTTTGCAAATCGGCTAAAATATCGCTAGACTTTATTTAAATTATGCCGGCTAAAATATTTCCATTTTACTTTTTACATCGGCTGAATTATTGCCATTTTACTTATCATATCGGCTGAAATATCGCCGAACTGCATCTAAATTTTCTCGTCTGCTGAAATATCGCCATTTTACTTTTCACATCGGCTGAAATATCGCCATTTTACTTATCATATCGGCTGAAATATCGCTGAACTACATCTAAATTTTCCTATCTATTGAAATATCGCCATTTATGCTTTTGCATCGGCTGAAATACTGCAAAATCTTGCATTTCATGGGTTGAAATATCGCCAAACTATCCAAAGGTGTCATCGTTTGAAGGCACCATATTCATAGCCCGAGAACACCATGCCATAGCCTGAGGATCTCACTTTATGTCTTGCACATCATTATTCAAAGGTATCATGGTTCGGAGGCACCATTATCATAGCCCGAGAACATCATTTCATAGCATGCGAATCTTTTAATTTTGTTCTTCATGGCCTAGGACATCATGGTCTGAGGACATCATCCTAATCGTCCAAGGACAGCATTCATGGTCCGATGAGAACTTGCATTATGTTTAAGTTTATGCACAATATACACCTGTATTGCTCACTTGCAGGTACACCAGCTAGCAATGGCTGTCTCAGCATGAGCGACACTGTTTCGGTTCTCGCAGCCGATCAACTTCAAAATGCCTCTTGCTCCCGAGCATCGTGTCCGTCCTTTCCTCCATCGACATGTTCTATCAATGGTTACTGAACAACATACGACCTGATTCATGTAAAACCATAGATATGTAGGCGGCTCAGAAACCAGAGCTCGATCAAATTCTTTTCAAAATGCTACTTTCGATCAAAATTGGACATCATATCTTTACCGGATAACTCTTTCATCCTTCTCCGGTAAAGACAGGCAGCTGTTGATACCCAATTTTTTCCTAAGTATTTTTATATACCAAAAATACTTTCAAATAACATATACATGCATGCATATATAAGCATACCCAAGTTTTTTAGTATTATTCCCAAATTTTCAAAGAACTTTTAAAACCGATTTTTTATTTTTAACAGTACAAAATACAATGGTTATTCCCAAAAATTATCTTTTTTAGTGAATAACATATTTTATTCTCATATTTGAACCTAAATATAATTAAGGGGATTTTTGTACATTTTTTTACAAATTTGCTCAGTATTTTTAAAGCTAATTGCATATAAATGCAATTATAGCATATTTTATGATTAATAGTATTTTATAATTATAAAATTAGTTCTAATATTTTTTAATTAATATATATGTATTATTAATTAGATTAGAATCTTCAATTTTCTTTTAAAATCTTTTTATTTGTTTATTAGTTTTATAAAATAATAGAGAAAAACTGGCTATTTCAATTTTGGCCACATTTCATTTCAATTATAACCTCAATTTCATTTTAATCTTAAACCCAAATAACCCCAATCCTAATGCCTAATTGGGCCAACCCAATTCAAATTTAACCCAACCCCTGACCCATTAAACTAAACCCGCTTGAGATCCCTTTAAATATAGGTCGTTGCTCCTTTTGATCAACGGCCAGAAATGACACTTTCCTTTTTAATCCCAAATGACCTAAACCAAACCCTCATTTCTCTCAGATAATCTGCCCCCAAACTCTCTCCATCTCTCAAATGCTCCCTAGCACTCAGATCCCTAATCGTCTCCCTCGTCTTCTCCGATCAATCTCACCAGAGTCCATGGCTTCTGAGGCTATGTATGTCATGTGCTCACCTTCCTTTCCCCCAAGCCTTGTTCATTCAAGATTCTAAGGTCCTACCTTAATGGGGTTCGAGCAGATCCTCCACGAATCTGTGATTTTATGTCATCTCCGGCTGTGTTCCGGCGTGTTCGAGCTTTAAGAGCCTAGCTATGGCTCAGATCTGTTCGAGACTAGACCCTTTCCAAGCCTTCTCATTTCTAGGGTTTCTGAGAAACCCTAAACTATTCGAGGTTCTTTCTTCATTTATTTGCCTAGATCTGTGTTGAACATATGCTATATTTGACGTTTTGAGTGTTTTCCCCAAATTTCCTTTTCAAAATTGTTGGTTTTTCAAATTAGGGGTTCTGAAAGTCTTTTGATTTTTGTTGCTCTTTTCTATTAGATGTTTGTCTGTATTATGCTCGTATGGTTTGCCCATTAATTTTACACTCAAATTCCTGTTACACACTTCTCGATTACGGGAAACCTTTTACACACCCAACCTTTTAAAAGTGTGGCAAATACACACTACTTTTTGATAGATAGCATGCGCGTGTCAAACAAACAAAGTAAGCACGTAAAGCCTCTAAATTTCAGTCCAGAACCTTAATTAAATGCCACGTGTCACAATTTTTAACACATGGCACTAGTGGGTCCCATAATTCTATTCATTTCTTATTTTTTTAGAAAAATATCTTCTTCCTGTTGAGTTCTCCACATGGAACTAGTGGGTCCCATTATTTTTTAATATGCCATTTTTCCACCTTTAAAACTCCAAACAAGAAGAAACACAAAAGTAGAGGAAAAGGAGACAGACCTTTAAAACGTCACCGTTTTAGTTCTTCACTTCCTCCTGCTTTGTTCATTTCAATGGCTGAGCAAAATTCAACAGTAGAGCCTCTCATTTTTGAATGGACAAAATTTCATTTTTGAACAAAATTCCTCCGTTTTCACTTCATTAGAGATTCAACAGTAGAGCCTCTCATTACATACCTGTCCCACACTTCTCCATGTTTATGGTCGGAGAAATTAACAATGGAGTTTCTATTATAATTTTGGTTTGAATTATCGGCGACAATGGGTAATTCATCAGAGAAGAGAAATATATAAAATAGTGAAGATGGATAAGGGGTATATGTGTAATTTTAAGTATTTTATTTTTTAAATAAAAATAGTGACACGTGTTACTATCTGATTGGAGCGTGAAAACACACATATGTTGGAAAATTGGTCAAAAAAAAGTAGTCTGTATTTGACATACTTTTTAAAGGTTGCCCGTGATCGAGTAGTGTGTAATAGGGATTTGGGTGTAAGATTAATGGGCAAACTATGTATTTTGCCCATGTATTTTCTTTCTACTTTTATATGTATGCTCACATGATTATTCTATTTTTCTCACTCTTCTATCATGCGTATTTACTACTGAGTTTCTTGATGTTTTGCTTTCCTGATCTATGTTCGTGTTCTTGTTAAGCATGTTTTGTATGATTCTGTTTAAACCTGCATCCTTTCTTAAGTTCCAAAGTTTTCTGAACATGCTCTTCATGCCTTAAAATGGTTTCCTTTCTTTGATTGTTTCTAACCTGCTATTGTATTTGCCTGATTCTCATGAGACTCCTTGAGTCTATTTACTTGCCTTCTCGTTTCTGTGTTTGATTCGATGGGGAAACCCTAGAATTCGAGTGTTTTCTTGGTAAATTGAATTAGGGTTCCACTTTGGGGACCCCGTACCTTCAGTCTCACTATGAGTCTATGGCTGAACTCGTATTCTTTTGTTTATGATTCTAAACACTTTAATGTTAGACTCTTCTGTTTGAATTGTTTGCTTTATATGCGAGAAACTCCCCTTTCAAGCCTTCAGACTCACTATGAGTCTATGGCTGAACGCGTATTCTTTTGTTTATGATTCTAAACACTTTAATGTTAGACTCTTCTGTTTGAATTGTTTGCTTTATATGCGAGAAACTCCTCTTTCAAGGTTTTTGGTGATTGCTTGATTGATTTTGGATCCCTTTGATAGGGTTTTGATTGATTGCCACTGATTTTCTTTGGTTAAGCCCTCTTTACCTATTTCTGGTTTGGTTCATTCGATTTAAAACTTGGTACTTTGATTTTGTTAATTGTTTGATTGATTCCCTTTCCTTTCTCTTTACTAATCAAGTACTATTGAAACTTTTCCTTAAATATACCTCGTGTAGTTTCCCTTCTTATGCTACTATGAAGGATTTTATTCAAATTTCCTTTCCTTGTTTACATTTTTCCGTTTGAAATTAAATCCCTTGACTAAAGGGAGAATATTTGAGACTGATTTTTTAAAGGTTTTCTTACCTTTCTTGTTTGCTTCTCTACACTATAAAGGAGGCTACCCTTCTACACTTTTAGACACGAACATAGAATACCATCCGAGTTCACAATTCACTTCCACTTTAATTCTCTCTTTCTGATACTTACACTACTGTGCACTTTGCTCACTTTCTTCTGCACTCTTTACTTCTATACCGATATGTCTCCATTAGTTTATATGCCTCAAGAACAATGTGTTAATTCTTCCCATCTATGTTTTCTACCATATTATAATGTGTCTCCCCTTTCCTTTATAGTCCAAAATTTAAATAATCTGTGCAGTTGTTTGTTTGCTGTGAATATGATGTTTTATAATGCCCTTACCCCTTCTACCCCTTTTTGTATGTGAGTTTATTGTTCAGGGCGTAGCAGCACCCCAATATTGCTGTCTATGACCCTGAACTGGGTTTTTTGAACTCCTTAACTCAACAAATTCCCACTTCCCATTCTTCCAATGTCACGACCCTAGTTCACCAATCATGAGCACGTCATGACGGCACCTAGTCTTTATGACTAGGTAAGACTAACACAAATTGCGGAAGAAACAACATGTACAAAATTTACAATCAAAACCTAAATAACGTGAGTAATGTATAACGTTGTCGCCTAGCTCATACACTTTAACACTTTACATTCTGAAACTATCCCAAAGACCCGGAAACCCACAGGCAACACAGGCTAAGAGTAATACATAATACTATTTTAATCATCCGGAAAGTCTATAACTAGGAAGAATGAAATAGTATCTAACTAACTAAAGAGGTAGAGTGAGAGGGAGAATCTCTGGTCTGCAGACGCGGAATATATACCTCATGTCTCCGAAATGCTCTGTACAGCTACTGATAATTCACTTGCGTAGAGGTACCTCATGAAAAACATGCATAGAAGAGACGTGGGTACACCACAACGGTACTCAGTAAGTGGCAAGCCTAACCTCGGTTGGGTAGTGACGAGGAAAGGTCAGGGCCCAATTGAGGCAAAAACAATATAGTAGAAAAAATATTAACAGTGTAGAAATTTGATGAAACAAATGAACGCAGCAGTGTAATAAGGCAAATCAATGAAATAATAAAACTACAAAGACTGAACAGAAATAGAGAGTAAACACAGTTAAATTGCAAAAATGCCAACGAGGGTATCCCATGATACCATCTTGTAGCCCTTTCCACAATTGTCCAATGGATCTCCCAGGATACCGTCCCGTAGTCCAATAGTTAATGTGCAGGGAATCTAACCCGCAGTCCCAAAGTAAAAGTGCAGGGGGATCTATCGGGAATCTAACCTGCATTCCCAAAGTAAATATGCAGGGGGATCTATCGAAAATCTAACCCGCAGTCCCAAAGTAAATATGTAGAGGGATCTATCGGGAATCTAACTTGCAGTCCTAAAGTAAATATGCAGGGGGATCTATCGAGAATCGAACCTGCAGTCCCAATGTAAAAGTGTAACCACAACCAAAAACAACCAAGGAAAGAAGTACGGAAGACGAACAATACATAGAACTATCCTAGCATGCTTCACGTAGCACAATCAAAACACTTAAGAAATTAGGCATTCAAGTTAGCTAAACATACTTTTCCTAATCTAGCACAAATTACAATATCAAGTAAAGTACAACAATTAAGAAAGAAAGCTAAAGTTCATTAACTTAAGTAAAAATTGGATTTTCGACAATTAGCTCAAGTACGCGCTCGTCTCCCCACGGTCTAGGAACTTCAAATATCAAGTAACAATCGTAAGGGGAAAGGTCCCCCACACATGGTTAGACAAGCCACTTACCTCGAAACGGTGCAAAATCAACTAAGGAACGATGCCTTTTGCCACGAGTATCCGACTCCAAATGGCCCAAATCTATTCAATTTAATTATAAATCGTAAATAATATTGCAAACAACTGATTCCACTATTAAAATTAAAGATAGGGTGTGAAAATAGGTAAAATAACCAAAACGCCCCTTAGGCCAATGACTTAGAATCGAATAACTTTTGCACTTTCATAACCCTCGTACTCTCACGAGTCTAACCACATAAAAATCTCCCAAATCGGAGGTCAAATACCCACTCAAAATCACATAATTATGTCTAAGAAGTTTCACCCATTTTTCACAATTTGAGACCTTGAATTTGAATTATAATAGTTGATTTAACTATGTAATAATGAAATATAACTAGAAAGGATCAAAGCAATGTTACCCAATGATCTTCTCTTCCAAACCCACTCAAAATAGCCTTCTCCCGAACTCTCAATTGATTTTCCAACTTTTGAAATTAAGCCTCGGATAAACCATTATGAGAACAGTCGTTTCCACTTTTGCGGAAGAACCGATATTTTTTGCGGTTCTACTAAAGTGACTAGAGTCTGCTTCTACGGACCATTAACCGCATTTGTAGTTTCGCTTATGCGGAGAGGTGGTGCCCAATTCTGCTTATACAATGAGTAAGCTGCTTATGTGGTGCCGCTTCTGCGGTTCCCAAGCCGCATAAGCGGAAATACCAGAAGATGAGAAGTTCAGCTGATTTACACTTTAGGATTTTTACCCGTCGTTCATATGAAATCATCCCGGGGCCCCCGGTACCCCAACCAAAAACACCAATACCATCTAAAGCCTTATTTGAACTTTACAAATAGTTAAAACATCTAAAACAACACCGAAAACCCGATTATGTCAAAGATTCAAGTCTAAGAACTTCAAGTTCATCCAAAATACGCTTTCAATCAGAAACCTACACAAACCTCGCCCGAATGACCTAAAATATTGCACACACATCCCAAATGACAAGATGGAGCTACAACAACTTCCGGAATTCCAATCGAGCCCTAGACCAAAAACTCACTATCGGATCGGGAACTTCAAAAAATTGAAACTTCGGCATTGTCACACCTCCCTTTTTACTACCTTTTTAGTTTCAATTCCCGATTAAGAGAATAAGGTATACCTCAATATTATGAATACTCGGGAAGGATATAATAACAACGAGGAAGGAGTTTTCCAAATAAAGGACAATCGGTTTGTGATTTTATTTACAATTTCAGAGTCTCCACTTGGGAAGATAATGGTGTCCCAAGTCACCGGTTAATCCCGAATCCGAGGAAATTGACTTTGTTTTTATCAGTCTGCGCAACGAGAAATCCGGATAAGGAATTCTGTTAATCCGGGAGAAGGTGTTAGGCACTCCCGGATTCCGTGGTTTTAGCACGGTCGCTCAACTATCATTTTCGGTTTCATATGACTTATTACATGCCTTTTAACAATATGTACGTGTTTCAACTTTAATATTTTTACGGATTACGACATCGCGAAAATGTATTTCGGGTCACACCACAACCAGTACGCTTGTGACCTTTAACACGTTTCGGCTTTGCCGGGATTTATGATTTGAGTCACATCAAATGTGCACTCGTATTAGGTAAAGTATATTTTAAGTCATGCCTAAATTGTCTATCGGCTTTTTAATATTTTGGAAAGGTTGTGAAATTATCTAGCAACCTTCCTAAGTTTAGCATATATATAATTTACTTATTTATTAGGGGGCCCCGCTGTTTTGTTTTCAATGCGAGGCTCTTCTCGTTTTAATTTTACAGTCCAATCCTAATATGTATATACTATATTTTTCTATTTTTGGTTTTTTCCTTAGTTTATTGCATTTCAGAACTTAAGTCCATGCCCTATTATTCTATGTCGCTGGGCCTGGACATTTTGGGCTCGCTTTAACTGATCAGCTTTTGCATCTGGGTTTCAGAAATCCAGATTATGCTGGAGACTACACTCAAGAGCCCAGTTTCGAAACAAATCAGGTCGAGGCTTATGCCATTCACTAGGCCCAAACCAAATGAGATGAAAAGGGAGAAACAGAATAAGAGATTCATTATGTACACATATGTGAAATCAAAGGAGAATAAACTCAAAAAAATGTATTATTATGAAGATGAAATAATCAATACAGAATTAACAATATATATTCCAAATCTCAAATATCCAATACTATTATATTCTACCAACATAGTGCTTCTTTTATTTTATTATTTATTTTTAAACTACTGAAGCGGATTAATCATTGACGAAAAGTGGCAGAATACTACTTAACTATATGAAACTAGATTATTAACTAACAATTCACTAATTATAACTTCTATTATTTAACTATCAGAGATTAATCGTATTAAAGCAATAAGCTAAATGTGTAACAAACTAATTAGTCACATGATTATTTACTTCTTGTTTAACCACTGGCTTTATTCTATATCGATTCACTAATTAACAAGTTTTACTCTATATTATTTCCAATCATTATTAACTTGTTTAAAATGCCTTGACAGATACTGAATTAAACTAACTATCGCATGCTAATATTGTTATGAATATCTCTGTTACGGGCTTGATTTTTTTATAAAAAAATTAGTCGAGTTAATTCAATTATTAACCTATTTTTACTAAGTAAAGTGATTATGATTACTACTACTACTCTAATCTACATACTACTCTATTACATTATTTTCCAGCACCAGTTTGTGCCTCATGTATCAATTATACAATCATTTCCTATCAGAATTACAGATTAACTACTTATACACTGAAAAATAAGAAAACAGGTGATATAATAATCTTTCAAATTCAAATTATGCTTTTCATTCCTTCAAATCAACTTCAGTTACATTGCTCGAATAGAGGCTGTGTACCTGATTCAGCAGCAAAAACCAGTGAGTCTAAGGGGAGATAAGGCAGGAAATAGCAGGTAGACCACAACAAACAAGGCAACAGCAATAGGAGAGATTGAATCACAGCAACACGAGTGAGTTTCAATTAAAATGAATCCCAGATACAACAAAAGAAATACCCAGCAGAAGACAGTAGAAAACCAGTAAAAAAACAACAATAGATTCCCTACAGCTTCCAGAAATAAGCTTCGACTAAACCCAGGCAGAATTGCTCTATGTATCTATATGTATATCTCTGAATTTTAGTTCAAAAATCTAGCCCTTAATCAGGCTCTAATGGTGTCTATTTATAGGTAAAGTTAGTGAAAATTTGGGGGGTGGGGGGGGAATTTGAAAAGTTATTTATGATTTCCTCCCTTGAATTCTTTCAATTGTTACACTTTGATACCCTTTTCAGATTTGAATTTGCCTTCCAGCATGTGCTAAAAGGTTTTATTTGATTCTATTTGGGGTGTTTTACTAGTATACCCCCACTTGCTAAGGTTATTTACTGAGTTGCCTTTTATTTAGGTCTATTATACCCTTAGTTTTGTGCAATATTGCAGAAATCAGAGGCCTAAATGTCTTAAATGTCCTTATAGTCTCTATTAAATCTACAATTATGCCATTTTCTATTCCTATTATACCTTTAATATTAACTACCATTTACCTGACCTTGTCCAGGTCTAGGTGTGCTGTTTCAGCTCTTATTTAACTTCTGGCCAGTATTTATATTAATCTTTAAGACCTGCTTATTTACCTAAATCTGTACCCTTTAAAGTTTAGCCAGTCCAGTGTTTGGACTTGGCTTTGCAAAACTTAGAATTAGATAAGACTTGCAAAACTTAACCAGTTTTAGATTTTGGCTTATTATTGAACAATTGGCCATTTTTAGAACTAGCCATTTGAATTTAAACTTAAAGAATTACATAGTTGGCCAGTTTCAGAACTAACCACTCCATTACTTATTTCAATTATAACCATTTTTATGTTATTTTCATTTTTAGCCTATTAAACTACTTGACATATTTTCAGATTTAGCCGATTATCTAACACTTCTCTATTATAGCTATAACCAATATTCCTAGGCACATTAGGCTTAATAACAGTCAAATAACACAAAAATTATTACGGATACAACCCTTTCACATTAAATTGCACACATAGCCACAAAAATCAGAATCATTTGCCATTTAACCAAAACTCAGAGGGGAAATTTGAATATTGTTGAATTTCAATCAAACAAACTCATAATTCAGATTTCAAGCATAGCATATCAATTAAACACAAAGAAGGCATAATCAGAATATATCTCATGTCAAAGATTGACAGAAACCCTAAAGTACTTGAGCATATTTGATCAAGGTGTAACAGATAGTATTTATCAAAAAGACCAAATAAGTATGCTATTAAGAGAGAAACTAGTTAAATGATTAAAGCAAAGAAGTAGAACTTAAACACAAAAAGCATGCTAAAGCAGAACAGAAGAAAGATGAAGATGAAGAGAACTCTAACATGTAATTAGAAGATAACAGAGAAGAACACAAAAATTAAAGTATAGAAACAAAAAATAAAGGGTAGGGAAACTTAGCTTGCAGGATTTGTCTCCTGAGCTATTCCCCATTTTCTTTTATTTTTCTTGTTCTTTTTTCCTTTTCTTTTTCAGTTTTCTTCTCAGACTTCAAATTGAAGTCTTTTATTGTCTTTTGTTAGCATAGACAGGTTCAAGGGTGTTTAAAAGAGGGTTTTGATTTAGGGTTAGCTTTTGAGTCGGCCGGAGTTAGGGTTTCGGCGACTCGTTTTTGAAGATTCGAACAGTTGGGGTGAGATTCGAGGGTAGTGGCTTATGTGGGGTGATAGATCAGGAGATGAGGGTTCAACGATGTTCATTTTTGAGCCGGTTTCATAGGTTATGATCATCAGAGAAGAATTCCGATGACCGGAATTTCAAGAAGTTAGGGTTTTTGGGTTTTCTTGGGGTTTTCATGGTGGTCTGGGATAGTAGAGTAAGAAAAGAAAGGTTTGGGGGTAGGGGATGGCCGGAGACGGCCATGGAAATAGGCCAGTCTCCATGGCTGGTGAGCTCGGAGATGAAGAACATGAAGACGAGGTAAATAGGCGGCTAGGGTTAGAGATACAAGAGAATGGCCGGTCTTTAAAGAGACCGGGCCCTTATATACGTGTAATGCTTGACTGATTCCTGGCCGTTGGATCATTGATGATCAATGGCCAGGATTAATTGCTCCAAAACGACAACGTTCCACTTAAAATGAAGGCTGATTCATATCCGTCAGATCTCGTAGATGGACGGCCCAGATTAATTTATTAAAACTGTGTCGTTTCATTTTAGTTCAAAGACCTGAATTCAACCGTTAGATCAGATATATGAACGGCTCGGATTGATCATAAAATCTTATTAATTAATTAATTTCGGATAAGACCTCAACCGTTAGATTTAAAGAGATGAACCGTTGAGATTGTTGTTACTCAAAAGAACTGGACCGGTCTTCTATTTTGACTTGGGCCACTTGCATTTTGGGCTAGGATTTGGCCCAATTCTGTATTTTTGTGTATTTTCCTAGTTTTTAATTATTTTCTATAGTATTTTCTTTTTGTATTTTATTTTCCCTTTTTATATTCTTTTCAATTATTTAATTTCCTATTTTTTCTTTCAATTTTTCTGATATTTTTGACATTTTTCTGCTATTTTTCCTTTATTTCCGATATTATTGTGTTTTTTGTTAATTTTTCTTTAAGTTCCTTTAATTGTGATAATTATACTTAACCTATAGTTTTTTAATTTTTATTTCTAATTGTTCACACACACAAATGCATCTTATTTCAAGTAGACATATAATTGGAAAGAAAAATGTATTTTATTTTAATTTTGGAATTTTATTGCTTAGGGCAAAAATCACGTGCTCACAGCTGCCCCTCTTTGCTCGGGAACACAAAGAGTTTCAGTGCAAAGACAAGTGAGCAGTAATGAGAGATTTTTTCCCACTGGCATATTCCGTTGAGAAGCATTTTTAAAAACCTTTTGACCGCACCCTGCCTCAGAGGTTGCCTACATATCCTGGGCTAAACAGGATTTAGGTCAGTGTAGTTCAGTAAGGTCTGGTAGTTTAAAAATACCACGACTCTACTGTTGCATTGTTATTGCTATGACTACTGACCTACTTCTTATTACACCAGGGGTGAAAAGTGTAAAATGAAGAAGCTATTCTAAGCTATAATGCTACGAGTTACAATAGTTCCTATCCACTTCTCGTCTTTTTATTCTTCTTTGTCTCTTTTTCCTTGATTTTCTGTGCTACTATCCTTCTTTTTTGTTGATTTTTCTTTTCTTGCTTCCTTTATTTTTTGATGATTTTCAATGGTACTCCTTGCCTTCAAATTGATACTTGCTTAAAACAAAAACAACAAAACTTTTTCCTCTGCCCCAGTGTGGGCTTTTCCTATGTTACGGTGTTACTCATGTTAGCTAACACAAACCAAAATTAGCAAACATTAAAATTCCAGAAATGTATTCCCTTGTTATACAGGTGGGCGCCTGAACAAAGCTTTTCATGTTACGGTGTTACTCATATTAGCTAACACAAACCAAAATTGCAGAATTTAAAAATTGCGGAAATATATTCCCTTGTTATACAGGTGTGCGCCTGAACAGAAATTAAATTGCAGAAACGTATTCCCTTATTATACAGGTGGGCGCCTGAATAGAAATGCGAATGCAGAAAAATATTCCCTTGTTATCCAGGTGGGCGCCTGATGCATGAAATGCGAATGCAGAAAAGTATTCCCTTGTTATCCAGGTGGGCGCCTGATGCATGAAATCCGAATGCATAAAAATATTCCCTTGTTATCCAGGTAGGCGCATGATGCATGAAATGCGAATGCAGAAAAGTATTCCCGTGTTATCCAGGTGGGCGCCTGATGCATGAAATGCGAATGCAGAAAAATATTTCCTTGTTATCCAGGTGGGCACCTGATGCATGAAATGCGAATGCAGAAAAATATTCCCTCAGTTTGATAACTGGGGTGTGAATTTTAAAAGGATGAAACCTTCTTGTTGTTTTTGGTATTTTCTTGATTGAGTGATTCCTCCTCTATGGATTCCTCCATTTATTGCTGAACTTTTCTTTTTATGTTTTCTTTCCTTTCACATTGGTCACATTCACTTTAAAGTGATTAGTAACAATTTGTTCCTGTCTACAAAACAAATTTTATTAGTTGTAAACTTCTGGTAACTGGCATTTGCTGCTCCTGCCTTTTATTGCTTTCCTCTTTTTGCTTTCCTTTTGCTAAACGGCCTTTCAGTTGACTTCCTTTGTAAACTCTTTTTGCATTTTCCTTGCTTTTCTTCCTTTTTTTTTCTTTTCTTTAGCTCTGATCGCCATCCTTCTTTATTTCCTCTTTCCCTTTTTTTTTCTTTAACCCAGCATTATTTCAACTTTTATCATGAGAAGCGGGTAGTTAGCTTTCAATAGACAAATAGTTTTTTTTAATTCAATGAAATGCAGAAACAAATGAATTTCAGAAGGGGTAAGGGTGATTTGGAGGAGAGTGACAAAACTTATCTGGGTATGCTGGATGTTTCCTTTGACCATTCCATGTATTTAAACTCCGACCCAGTTTGTTCAATCGAATTGCCATTATTTCAACTCCAACTTTCCTTCATCCCAAACCGATCTTATTTTTTGTTGTTTTTCTTTTTCCAAAACAGTCCTCACGGTCGCCTTATGGTGCCGTTAAAGGTTTTCACCAACAAGACTCTCTCATTTATTTTCTCAAAACTCACCATCGCCTTATAGTGTCGGTAAAGGTTTTCACTGATAAGACTCTCTCATTTTATTTCTCTCAACCTCACCATCGCCTCACGGTGCCGGTTAAGGTTTTCACCAATAAGATTCTCTTATTTTTTATATTATTTTTCTTTTGTCTTTTGTTTTCTGAACCACTAATATTGTCCATGCCCTGTTCTTACTTTATTCTCATAAATGATGTCAAATTCTGTGACCAGAATCTGACATTTAGCAAGTCTCCCTGTAGGCATGGGCTTCTGAAATATATACTTCAAAGGATCTAACCATGATATCAAATATGTAGTGTAGGCTGACAAGTACTGCTTCAGTTTCTGAGTAACCCAGGTTAATGCACAGCATATTCTTTCTAACTGAATATATTTTACCTTGTAAGATGTGAACTTCTTACTGAGGTAATATATAGCTTGTTCTTTCTTTCTAGTCTCATCATGCTGCCCCAGTACACAGCCAAAAGAGTTGTCTAGCACTGTTAAATATAAGATCAAAGGTCTTCCCGACTCTGGAGGAACTAACACTAGAGGATTAGCCAAATATTCCTTAATCATATCGAAGGATTCTTGATATTCATCGGTCCACTTCACCACTGCATCTTTCTTCAACAACTTGAAAATAGGCTCACATGTTGATGTCAGCTGAGCGATGAACCTGCTAATATAGTTCAGCCTGCCTAGTAAGCTCATTACTTCTTTCTTGTTCTTCGGCGGAGGCAAATTCTGAATTGATTTTATCTTTGATGGATCTAGTTCAATGCCTCTCCGGCTTACTATAAATCCCATTAGCTTCCCTGAAGGCACTCCAAAAGCACATTTTGCTGGATTGAGCTTAAGATTATATCTCCGGAGCCTCTGGAATAACTTTCTCAAGTCTTTGACATGATCACACAACTTTTTGGACTTTATGATGACATCGTCCACATACACTTCAATTTCTCGATGCATCATATCATGAAACATTGTGGTCATTGCCCTCATATAAGTAGCTCCGGCATTCTTCAGCCCATACGACATCATTCTGTAGCAGTATGTTCCCCAAGGCATGATAAAAGCTATTTTCTCTACATCTTCTTCGTCCATTAGGATCTGATGATAAACCGCATAACAATCTACAAAAGAGCCAATTTCATGCTTGGTGCAATTGTCAATTAGTATATGGATATTCGGCAATGGAAAATCATTTTTTGGACTAGCCTTGTTGAGGTCTCTGTAGTCAACACACACCCTGGTTTTTCCGTCTTTCTTCGGAACTAGCACAACATTTGCTAACCAGGAGGGGTATTTAGTAACTCGTATAACCTTCGCCTCAAACTTCTTATTAACCTCTTCTTTTATTTTCATGCTGATGTCCGTTTTGAACTTTCTCAACTTCTATTTTACCGGCCGACATTCGGGATAAATGAGCAATTTATGTACCACCAGATCAGTGCTGAGTCCGGGCATGTCATCATAAGACCAGGCAAATATGTCCTTGTATTCATGTAATAACTTTATTAGCTCTTCTCTGAGGGAAGTCTCTAAGTGTACACTGATCTTTGTTTCCCGGACATTATCGTCACTCCCCAGATTAATAGATTCTGTTTTATTTAAGTTCTATTTGGGGTTTTCCTCATATTGATTCAAATCTTTACTGATTTCCTCTAGTGTTTCCTCATCTTCATATTCTATTTCACTCTCATTTTCAATCTCTTTTATAATTATTCGATTGTCAAAACTGGGCCGGGAATCCTTCACGCATGACATATCATCAGAATCAGCGAATATTGAACTGTACAAAAAGAAGAAAAATAAAAATAAGGCAAAAATGAAGAAAGAAGAAGAAATTGCATTCCATTGATATTTTTTCAAAAGGATAATAGAAGTTGGATACATTTGAATTCAGTGGAGCATGGGGATTACAAAATACAACAGCTTTGGGAAAGATGAAATATTTTTGAAACGTAACTACCACAACTCCCTCCTGATTGGAAGAGGAGTAGCCTCCCAATTATTAAGTGCAACGTTGGGTCCCACGAACTGGACATCCATCTTACTCATCCCCTCACCCATCTCCAACATGTTTACATCCCTGAACAACATTTCAAACCTTGCGAGAAGCTCCGCAACTGGCCTTATTTCAGCATATCTTGACACAGCAGTTGTCAAATGTCTTTGTGTACCAGGCCTAGTGAAGGTGTCTGATAATTTTGGAATTGGTTTCGGGAGGGTCCAAATTTTCTTATTCATTCTTTGGCTCTTTGGATGTCGGTATAAGTAGGTTTAAAGCCCAGGCCAAAGGTATCATTATTTCACGACAAGTGGACAGGTTGTGTTATTCCATGTGAAGCTATCCCCAAACCTTTTCCAGGTGCGAACAAATTTCTGATCATTTCTTTAGCCACCATTACTGCTGTAGGTGCCACTGCAGGAATTGGCATGCTCTCCCCTTCGGATATCTTGTTAACTACCGCAACATCCTTCATCTGATACACCCATGGGCCGTTGTCCCCTTCGATTTATTCAAAAGGCATTATGGTGTTACAAGTATCTTCATCTCCATGCACTGTAATTTCCTGCTGTTCCCATTCGAATTTTACCATATGGTGTAGGGAAGATGGTACAGCTTTGGCCGCATGGATCCACGGATGTCCCAGTAATAGATTATAAGAAACAGTGACATCCAACAACCGGAACTCCATGGTACAGTCCACCGGTCCAATGGTGACTTCCAGCACAATATCTCCCAAAGTATTTTTGCTTCCTCCATCAAAGCCCCGCACACTCACACTGTTTCGACGGATTCTATCAGGATTAATCTTCAGTTTTCCTGAAGTTGAGAGTGGACAAATGTTTGCACTTGACCTGTTGTCTACTAGGACCCGAGTAACCACAGATTCTTCACTTTTGACAGTGAGATAAAGTGCTTTGTTATTCTCCGCCTCTTCAATTGGAAAATCATTATCCGAGAATTTTATCTTGTTTGTCTCAAAATTTTGTTCGTGATCTTTTCAAGATGGCAAACTGAGATTTTCTTTGGGACATGTGCTTCATTCAGAATCTTCAATAACGCCTTCCTGTGCTCTTCTGAATGAATTAACAATGAAAGCAATGAAATTTGTGCATGCGTCTTTCTCAGCTGCTCTACTATCGAATAGTCTTGAGCTTTAATTTTCTTCAAAAACTCTTCTGCATCTTCTTCAGAAACCGGTTTCTTTACATGACTCTCCTTCACCACCTTCGTTCTTCTTAACTCTTCCGGCGCAAAGCATCGCCCGGAACGAGTTAGGCCATGTGTTTGATTGACCTCTTGCCTCAAGTCCTGATACATCTTCGTGGCACCCGGATGGATAGAATACAGCGAGATATGAGCCTTTGCTAGAATCAACTCTCGAAGATCATCGATATTGGGAACACAAATTCGGCCCTGCATCCTCAATACCCCATCATCCTCGATGGTAATATCTCTGGTATCACCATGCCGAACTCTGTCCCGAACGACAAGAAAATGAGGGTCATCATACTGCCGCTCCCTAATGCGATCAAATAGGGAAGACCGAGAAACCACACAGGCTAGAACCCGACTGGGCTCTGAAAGGTCCAATCGCACGAACTGTCTGGCTAAAGCCTGAATATCCATCGCCATAGGTCTCTCTAATGCTGGTAAATATGCCAAACTCCCCAAACTCTCCACACGGTGACTCAAGGCATCGACAACCACATTGGCCTTGCCTGGGTAATAAAGAATAGTAATATCATAATACTTTAACAACTCTAACCATCTCCTCTGACGCATATTCAGGTCCTTCTGCTTAAGAAAGTGTTGCAAACTCCGGTGGTCAGTGTAAATCTCACAAGACACCCCGTACAAATAATGACGCCAGATCTTCAAGGCGTGAACAATGGAAGCTAACTCAAGATCGTGGACAGGGTAGTTCTTTTTATGTACCTTTAACTGTCTGGACGTGTAGGCAACACCCTACCGTCCTGCATCAACACCGCTCTAGGTCCAACCCGTGAGGCATAACAATAAACTGTATTGGACCCCGAATCGGTAGGCATCATCAAGATTGGGGCTAAAGACAAAGCTGTCTTGAGCTTCTGGAAGCTCGCCTCACACTCCTATGTCCACTGACATGGGGCCCCCTTTTGGGTCAATCTAGTCATAGGGCCCGCGATCGATGAAAACCCATTCGCTCGTCTAAGGCAACTCTACACGGCCTCCGCCTTTCTCGGATCCACTTGAATGCCCTCACTCGATACCACATGGCCTAGAAATGCCACAGAGCTCAGCCAGAACTCACATTTTGAGAACTTTGCAGATAATCTCTTCCCTCTCAGCATCTGAAGCACTATCCTCAGGTGCTGCCCAAGCTCCTACCGACTACGAGAAACACCAGAATATCATCAATAAAAACAATCACGAATGAGTTGAGATATGGCCTGAATACACTGTACATCAAATGTATAAAAAATGTCGGGGCATTCATCAGCCCAAAAGACAAAACAAGGAACTCGTAATGACCATACCGAGTCCTGAAGGCAGTCTTAGGTTATCTGGCTCCCAAATATTCAACTGATGGTAACCTGAGCGCAAATAAATCTTGGAAAACACTTGTATTCCATGGAGCTGATCAAACAGATCATTAATACGAGGTAAAAGATATCAATTCTTCACGGTAAGTTTGTTCAAATGGCGATAATCAATGCACATACGCATAAAACTATCCTTTTTCTTCACAAACTAGACAGGCACACCCTATGGCGAAACACTAGGTTGAATAAAACCCTTACCCAACAATTCCTACAACAGATCCTTTAACTCCTTCAACTCAGGAAGAGCCATGCGATATGGAGGAAAGGAAATGGGCTGATTGCTCGATGATAGATCAATGCCAAAATCGATATCTTTATTAGGCGGTATTGTCACGACCCTAGTTCACCAATCGTGAACCTGTCTTGACGGCACCCAGTCTCTGCGACTAGGTAAGCCTAACACGATGCGGAATATACAAGTTCATGAATATTAAATGAGAAAATAGCGAAAAAATGATATAAAAGGAATGTAACAAGTGCCGCTTGGCACATACATTCATCAAGCACACCATATAGAATACTACCAAGACCCGGAATCCCACAGGTAACACAGACTAAAAAGGGAAAGTACAACTGTGGCTCTATACATCAAGAGTATCTAAAAACAACAAAGTGAGGGAAAATATCTACTATCACTATCCGAATAGAAAGAGGGCCTCCGGATCCGCGGACGTAGCAGATCATACCTCGAGGTCTCCGAATGTGCTGCTGAATCACCTAGGATGAGCCTGTCTTGATGTACCTGGATCTGCACAACAAAAGTAAGCAGAAGAGTAGCATGAATACACCACGGCGGTACTCAGTAAGTGCCAAGCCTAACCTCAATGGAGTAGTGACGAGGAAGGCCAGGGCCCTACCGAGAGAATAATAACATAATGATCAAAATAGTAATAAGCATGAATAAGTAAGAATGAATCTGAAATAACAACAATAATGTAATTACTACAACCGACTACGATTAGCTAACTACAAGTAACCAACACAACATAAACTCAAACCAGCAAGTCCAGGACCTATGGGAATTGAACCCACAGTCCCACTCTATAAACAATAACCCAGGAGCTACGGGAATTTCACCCGCCATCCCAATATCAGTATCTCTGGGTCTCCGTGAATCAAACCCACAGCCCGTGTCTCAATATCTCAGGATGTGTCTCAATGTCTCAAGATCTTCGGGAATCGAACCCGCAGTCCCTATCTCAATAAGTATATCAATAAACTCCGGGTCTCCAGGAATCGAACCCGCAGCCCTTGGATCTCCGGGAATCGAACCTGCGGTCCACAAATAATACCACTCCGGGTCTTTGGGAATCGAACCCACAGCCCTGGGATCTCCGGGAATCGAACCCGCAGTCCACCAACAGAAATAATAAAAGAAACGCACAGAGAAAATATACTATGCTAACTACAAGTTCACCAAAATCTAGTGCCAACAATTATCAAGAAGTTCAAGTAAGACAATTAGGCAACTAGGCACATAAATCCTATCTAATCGTGCTTTCCTAATGAATATCAGGTAAAAGTCGCAATTTAATCAACTAAGAACAGAAATATCACGAATTGGACAATTCAAGTAAAGTGAGTTACAAAAACTAGCGCATGTACACGCCCGCCACCTCGCGTACAAGGCTTTTCAACTATCACATAATATCCTAGGGGTGAAGGTTCCCCCACACGAGGTTAGACAAGCCACTTACCTCGACTCCAGTACCACACCGCTAAGAGAAAACTCTTTTGCCGCAAATATCGACCTCCACAGGTGTAGTATCTGATAAAAATCAATATAAATACATCAAAATAGGCCAATTGGGCATTACCCAATCGAAACAATTCCAAATACACCAAAAACCACAAGTTGCCAAAACCTGACTTTCGGTTCGCTTCTCGAAAAATTACGAAAGTTATACATTCGGGTTCCTTATCTAAACACGAGTCCATGCATATAAAATTTACAAAAATCGGACTCCGTTTGCCCATTCAAATCAATGATTCTCTATAATTTAGGCCTAGGGGTAAAACCCCCCATTAATCTTCCAATAACAGAGAATTACAAAAAGATTTCATGATACAATACTGTAATTAGGCCGTAAAACTTACCTCCGACAAACAACCGATGAACTCCCAGCGATTTCCCGTCAATATCTTCTCTTAGGACTCAAAAATGGAGGTTTTGTGTAAATGGGTTGCGGATGAACTGTTCTGGTTTTTAATATATCCGACTGCCAGGCGACCCTATGCGATCGCAGCCACTGGCTCGCGATCATGATTAACAAATTTTCCAGGCTCCAAATTAACACTACGCGATCGCGACATAACCCACGCGATCGCACTGCTTTAGACAATTAACCTTACGTGATCGCAGGCATCCGCACGCGATCGCACTGCTTTTGCCCACAACCCTATGCGATCGCATGCTTGCTCTCGCGATCGCATTGCTTTGATTTCCAGACTTACGCGATCGCACCCAAAACTTCGCGATTGCGATGCATTACCACAAGGCCCTACGCGATCGCATGGACACCTCCGCGATCGCGGAGAACAAAATCGTTCTGCACAGCTGCTGCAATTTTCTACATATTTCCAAAGACTCAAAATGCCCGGATAGTGGTTCGAATTCACCCCGAGGCCCCCGGGACCCAAACGAAAACCACCAACACACTCCAAAACACGATACGAACTTGGTTTAATCATAAAAACATGTCCTTAAACACAGAAAACATCGAATTATAGCGGATTCAAGCCTAAGTTTTCATCTAAACTTCCGAAACTCACATTCAATCAAAAACCCGACCAAACGACGTCCGAATGACCTGAAAATTTGCAGACAGATCCAAAATCACATAACGAAGCTACAAAAATTGTCAAAATTCCATTCCGACCCCCAAATCAAAATCTCACCTATCGTTCGCTTTCGCCAAAATTTCAAACTTCGGCATTTCAAGCCTAATTAAGCTACAGACCTCCAAAGTACATTCCGAGCGCGCTCCCAACCCCGAAATCACCTAACAGAGCTAATGGAACCATCAGATTTCCGTTCTGAGGTCGTCTCAAAACTGTTCCGAACATAGATTATTTTCCAACTATAAAGCTCTCATTTAGGGACTAAGTGTCCCAAAACACTCCAAATTTCAGAACCGATCCTCCCAGCAAACCACAATAGTAGAAATGAACTTAGGGGAGCAGTTAAATTGGGGATCAAGGCATAAATTTCAAAATAACCAGCCGGGTCATTACATCTCCCCACACTTAAAGATTCATTCGTCCTCGAATGAGCATAGAAAACATACCTGGAGTGGTGAAGATATGAAGGTACTGGCTGCGCATATCCTTCTCGGTCTCCCAAGTCACCTCATCGACTGGCTGACCCCGCCACTGAACCTTTACTGAAGCGATGTTCTTTGACCTTAACTTCCTGACTTGCCTGTCTAGTATGGCCACTGGCTCCTAAACATAAGACATATCATCGTCTAGCTGAACAGAAGTGAAATCCAACATGTGCGACGGGTCACCATGGTATCTCCGGAGCATAGAGACATGAAATACGAGATGGACTCCGGCTAGGCTTGGAGGTAAGGCCAACTCATAAGCAACCTCCCGAACATGCCTCAAAATCTCAAAAGGGCTAATAAATCTAGGACTCAACTTCCCCTTCTTCCCAAACCTCATAATGCCCTTCATGGGCGAGACTCGAAGCAGAACCCACTCGCCAACCATAAAAGCCATATCGCGGACCTTCTTGTCCGCATAATCTTCTGGCTAGACTAGGCTGCACGAAGTCTATCCTGAATCACCTTGACCTTGTCCATTGCATCCTGGACCATATCAGTACCTAGTAGTCTGGCCTCGTCCGGCTCGAACCAACCCACGGGAGACCTGCACCTCTTACCATATAGAGCCTCATATGGTGCCATCTAAATAACGGACTCGTAGCTGTTGTTATAAGCAAACTCCGCCAGTGGCAAGAAATGATCCCATGAACCTCCAAACTCAATCATGCATACACGGAGCATATCCTCCAAAATCCGAATAGTGCGCTCGGACTATTCATCCGTCTGGGGGTGAAATACTGTGCTCAGCTCCACCCGAGTGCCTAACTCCTACTGCACGGCTCTCCGAACCGTGAAGTGAACTGAGTGCCTCTATCTAAAATGATGGAAATTGGAATACAATGCAACCGAACTATCTCCCTGATGTAGATCTCCGCCAGTCGCTCCGATGAATAAGTAGTGCTCACCTGTATGAAATGGGCGGACTTGGTCAGCCGATCCATAATAACCCAAATGGAATCAAACTTCCTAACAGTACGTGGAAGTTCAGATACAAAGTCTATGGTGATGCGCTCCCATTTCCACTCCGGAATCTCAATCTGCTGAATAAACCTACCCGGGCGCTGATGTTCATACTTCACCTGCTGGCAGTTGAGGCACCTAGAAACATAATCAACTATATCCCTCTTCATCCGCCTCCACTAGTAATGCTATCTCAAGTCCTGATACATCTTCGCGACACCTAGATGGATGGAATACCGCGAGCTATGGGCCTTTGCTAGAATCAGCTCTCGAAGATCATCTATATTGAGCACACAAATACGCCCCTGCATCCTCATAACTCCATCATCCCCAATGGTAACATCTCGAGCATCACCACGACGAACTCTATCCTGGAGGACAAGCAAATTAGGGTCGTCAAACTAACGCTCCCTGATGCGGTCAAATAGAGAAGACCGAGAAACAACATAGGCCAGAACCCAGCTGGGCTCCGAAAGATCCAGTCTATCAAACTGCCTGGCTAAAGCCTGAACATCCATCGCCATAGGCCTCTCCGAAGCTGGTAGATATACCAAACTCCCCAAACTCTCTGCCCGGCGACTCAAGGCGTCGGCAACTACATTAGCCTTGCCCGGATGATAGAGAATAGTAATATTATAGTCCTTCAATAGCTCCAACCATCTCCTCTGACACATATTCAGGTCCTTCTGCTTAAGCAAGTTCTGCAAGCTCCGGTGATCAGTATAGATCTTATAGGGAACACCATACAAGTAATGGCGCCAAATCTTCAAGGCGTGAACAATGGCAGCTAGCTCCAGATCATGAACAGGGTAGTTCTTCTCATGTACCTTCAGCTATCTCGACGTGTAGGCAATCACCCTACCGTCCTCCATCAATACTGCATTGAGTCTAACTCTTAAGGCATCACAATATACTATGTAGGACCCCGAACCTGTAGGCAACATCAAGATAGGGGGCGAAGTCAAAGCTGTCTTGAGCTTCTAAAAGCACGCCTCACACTCATTTGTCCACTGGAAAGGGGCACCCTTTTGGGTCAATCTAGTTATAGGTGCTGCGATCGAAGAGAACCCCTCCACGAAACGATGGTAATAACCTGCCAGGCCAAGGAAACTACGAATCTCAGTAGCGGAGGAGGGCCTGGGCCAACTCTGCACGGCCTCCACCTTCCTCGGATCCACTCGAATACCATCGCTCGACACCACGTGGCCTAGGAATGCCACTGAACTTAGCCAGAATTCACATTTAGAGAACTTGGCATATAACTGCTTCTCCCTCAGAGTCTGAAGCACTATCCTCAGATGCTGCTCGTGTTCGTGACTCCGCGAATATACTAGAATATCATCAATGAAAACAATCACGAACGAGTCTAGATATGGCCTAAACACACTGTGCATCAAATGCATAAAGGCTGCTGGGGCATTAGTCAGCCCGAAAGACATCATAAGGAACTCGTAGTGACCATACGGAGTCCTGAAGGTAGTTTTCGTGATATCTAGCTCCCGAATCTTCAGCTGATGATAACCAGAGCGCAAATCAATCTTAGAGCACACATATGTGCCCTGTAGCTGGTCAAACAAATCATCAATACGTGGCAAAGGATACCGGTTCTTCACTGTAACTTTGTTCAACTGACGATAGTCAATACACAAACGCATAGAACCATCCTTTTTCTTCACAAACAACATAAGAGCACCCCAAGGCGAAACACTGGGTCAAATGAAACCCTTACCCAATAACTCCTGTAACTGATCCTTCAACTCCTTCAACTCCGGAGGAGCCATACGTTACGGTTGAATAGAAATGGGCTGAGTGCCCGACAACAAATCAATAGCAAAATCAATATCTCTGTCGGGCGACATGCCCGGGAGATCAGCTGGAAATACATCAGCAAAATCACGTACCACTGGAACAGAATCAATAGAAGGAGTGTCAATACTGACATCCCGCACTTAAGCTAGATAAGCAGTACACCCCTTCTCAACCATACGCTGAGCTTTGAGAAAGGAAATAACACGACTGGGGGTGTGATCTAGAGTACCACTCCACTCAATACGTGGAACGCCAGGCATAGCCAGCGTCACGGTCTTGGCGTACCAATAAATAATAGCATAATGGGGCGACAACCAGTCCATTCCTAGAATAATATCAAAATCGACCATCCCGAGCAATAATAGATCCGCTCTTGTCTCAAAACCACAGATAGTAACCAAGCACGACCGATACACACGGTCCACAACCAAAGAGTCTCCCACCAGAGTGGAAACATAAATGGGGCACTCAAAGAATCCCAAGGCACACCCAGATGTGAAGTAAAATAAGAGGACACATACGAAAAAATGGAACCAGGATCGAATAGAATCGATGCCTCTCTGTGACTAACCAAAATAATGCCTGTGATAACAGAATCAGATGCGACAGCTGTAGCACAAATAGCATAAAATCTGGCCTGACCCCTCTAACGAGGGCGGCCTCTAGCACCATGATCCCTGCCCCTGGCTGGCTGGGCAGGTAGAGTGGCAGCTAGGACTGGAATGATGGCCTGCTGACCCTGTGAACCACGCTGAGGTTGCGAAGACTGTGGAGGTGCTCCTCTCCCACACCTGGGCACTCCCTAACCTGATGGCGAGTATCCCCTCACTCAAAACAAGCTTTGGGAGGATGCGATGGCTGTGACTGACCGACCTCACCCCCATTAGTCCTGACCCCTGGAGGTACCCCGCGCAGGAGGCGCACTGGAAACTCGGGGAGCATAATAAGGCTCCTGAGGTGCTGCAAGAGCTGGAGTACTACTGGCAGCTGGCAATGCTGAATGAACTGGACGACCAGAATAACCCTAGCCAAAATGACCGGCTGCTGAAGTGCGGGCACCAGAGAAATGGCCCGACTCACGATACCTCTTGGCCTCCCTCTCTCCCCGCTCTCTAGGGAGCATACTCTCAATCCTCTTGGCAATGCTCACTGACTATTGATAAGGTATATCCGTCTCCAACTCCCTGGCCATGCTGGACCGGATCGACAGAATAAGGCCCTTAATAAATCTCTGCACTCTCTCCCGGACCATGGCTACCAAAGCTGGTGCATGCCTCGCTAGACGGGTGAAACTGATAGCATACTCCGATACTGACATGGAGCCCTGTTGCAATTGCTCAAACTCCGAGCGCCAAGAATCCCTAAGGCTCTAGGGAACAAACTCCCTCAAAAACAGATCTAAAAACTGCGTCCAGGTCAACGAAACAGACTCATCCGGACTATCCAACTCATACGTGCACCACCAATCATAAGCGGCCCCACGAAGATGAAAAGTAGTGAAGGAAACCCCGCTGGTCTCCACTATCCCCATGGTACGAAGAATACGATGGCACTCCTCCAGAAACCCAATGCATCATCTGTAGCCAAACCACTGAACACTGGAGGATCATATGACTTGAACCTCTCCAATATACGCTGCTCATCCTCGGAGGCAGCTAGCCCACCTCCGGGCTGTGCTGGGGCGGCAGGAGGCATGACAATAATCTCTAGAACCTGTCCTACTGGCGCTCGCTATTCAGGTGTAGCGGTTGCGAGGGTCTGGGCCCCTCCCCCAGCCTGAGATGTAGCTGCAGTGAGAGGAAGCAACCCTGCCTGACCTAAAGTAGTATACATGCTCAAGAACTGGGCCAGAGTGTCCTGGAGTGCTAGAGTAGTAGCGGCTGTAGTGGGTGTACCAGGTGCCTGCGCTCAAACCTGATCCACCGGTGGCACCTCAGCGATAGCGTGCGCGGGTGTTGTGGCTGCACCTCAGTCGCGTCCTCGTCCTCTACCACGACCCCGACCTCTAACGGCAGCAACATGGGGTGCGTGTGCCTGATCCTCGCAAGTAGCACATGTCCTCACCATCTGTGAGAGAATAGAAAGCAGAAGTTTAGGTTTGGTGCCAAAAATGTCGCACGACAAGGAATCCAAAAGAAATGAAGAGTTAATACCCCCATTTAGGACTAGTTTAAGGGCTGGATTTTGGAAACAAACTTTTCAGAAAGAATTATACACTAAAATAGCAAATAGTTCTCTGGTTTCCGAGTTGAAATTGCTGTTCGGAGTCATTTGGAATTTCTGCTCATTTGCTGGGTTTTCTATTGTTGTTGCTGTGTTATTATTTGCTCATCTGGAATTCAATTCTTCACTATTGCATTGCTTGTTGAGTCTACTGCTGTGCCTATTTCATCTCTCCTTAGAACTAAGCGAGTTTACTTGCTGAATCTGGTACACATTTTGTTTGAAGCTATGTAACTTTGAAGCTTGATTAAATGAAGACTCAGAAATTGTTTAAAAGCATGTTGTTATCTCTTCATTTTTTTTTGTTCTATAGCTGATTAATTAGTTTAAGTCTGTAATTCATTAGGACTTTGTATGTATAAGTAGAAGCTCAGACAAAAACAATGTAATAAGTAGTTAATAGTAGTATTATAGTTATACTAGTTAAATCACTTAGTTAAATAGGTTAAAACCATAAAACAAGGCCAATTAATCTTGACGTGGATCTATAATATACGAACTCACAGTAAATAACTTCAATCAGCTTGTGTAGATAGTTTGATTTGGAAAGTGATATCTGGATTTAATAAGTTTAAAAGTTGAAACTATCAGATGAAATAGTAATTTGATTAGACCGATTTTGTAATAATCAAACGAATTAGACTCTTAGTGAATTTCAGTAAAAGCAATTAGCATCTGGATATTATGTATAAACAGGTGAACCATTTAGTGTGATCATGTTGTATATAGTCAAACTATCTCTTAATTCCTTAAGCTAATAGGTAATTCAATTAGTGTAAATTCACCATTAGGAAACAAAAAATGAAAACAGTCTATTAATTCAATTTTACGTACATTAGATAGTCATGATCTGAAGTTAAATATTGATAATTTGTATAGCAATTTCTTATTGATAAATAAAGTTCAATTTGAATTCATTTTAATGCCAGATGTTTGTTTTCATTGCAAGTTTTTCGTTTCTGCTTTTATTACCATTGTTTCAATTTGGTCTGGGCCTATTGTGTAATGTAGGCCTGGACTATGTTCGGAGATTAGCTGGGCCATTGAATGAAAGCCCAAATTAGGTTTGGGTCATTAAGACCCAGATACATGTGATAACCTGTTAAGTTAATCCAGAAGTCCAGGCCCAATACCAATGCGAACAATAAAGGCCTGGACTCACTCTTCTGGAAGTTCAGCTAAATAAAAATGATTAAGGGAAAAACAATGATAGAAAATGTAGTGAAATATTAAGTGAACTTCTAAAATGCATGGGATGAGTCTCACACAATACTAAGAACAGTGGGGCCCCCTTTAGTAACAAAGTAAGATATATAATAGATCCGGGAAGGTTAATAGCAAATTCCGTAACCTCTCCCAAAAGATTTAAAGTCGTTAGACACTTATTAGGCACGATTTAATAAATATACTTTCTCTAATACGAGTTTGCACTTGGTGCAACTCAAATCTTAAATCCCGGTGAAGCCGAAATGTATTAAAAGTCACAGGCGTACTGGTTGCGGTGTGACTCGAAATACATTTTCGCGACGTCATAATTCTTAAAAATATTAAAGTTGGAAACACATACATATTGCTAAAAGTGTATAACAAGTCGTATAAAATTGAGAACGACGGTTGAGCAACCGTGCTAAAACCACGGAATCCGGGAACTCCTAACACCTTCTCCCGGGTTAACAAAATTCCTTATCCAGGTTTCTGTTTCGCGGACTGTAATAACAGAGTCAATTTCCTCAGATTCGAGATTAACCGGTGACTTGGGACACCATTATCTTCCCAAGTGGCGCCTCTGAAAGTTAAATAAAAATCCCGAACCGATTGTCCTTTATTTTGAAAAACTCTTTCCTCTTGGTTATTATATCCTTCTCGGGTATTTGAACATTGAGGTATACCCAACGTAACTTTTCAAAAGGATCGGTAAAAAGGGGTAGTAAAAAGGGAGGTGTGACAATACCTAGCCATAAAGTAGGTTGGCATACCCCTGACCACTTGTTTAGTTAAACAAGTTAGGATTAGACATTTTGAAGGTCAGACAAAGGTCTAGATAGTGATTAGGACACAATCATACCCAAGTCAAGGCTCAAACACATAATGGGTGTAACGACTCGACTAGTAATTTTTGGAATTTACGCCACGATCCCCCATTAACTGCTTCCCTTAAGTTCATTTCTGGTATTTTGTTTTTCCGGGACGTTCGATGTTACGATTAGGAGCGTTTTGGGATACTTGGTCCCTAAATGAAATCTTAAGAGTTGGAAATGGTCTGTATTCAGAATACTATAAAGATGAACTTGAAATGAAAATATGATGGTTCTGTTAGCTCCATTAGGTGATTTCACTGGGAGCGTGTTCGGAATGAAATTTGGAGGTCTGTAGCTCATTTAGGCTTGAAATGCCAGTTTGAATTATTTAAAGCTTCCGGTCCGATAGTGAGTTTTTGATCTGGGGTCGGATCGGAATACCAAAAGTTGTTATAGCTCCATTTTTTCATTTAAATGTGTGTGCAAAATTTTAGGTCATTCGGGCGAGGTTTGGGTAGGTTTCGGACCGAAAGCGTATTTTGGATGAACTTGAAGTTCTTAGGTTTGAAACTTTGATTTAATCGGGTTTCTGGTGTTGTTATAGATGTTTTAAGGATTTGTACAAGTTCGAATAAGGCTTTAGATGGTATTGGTGTTTTTGGTTGTGGTCCCGGGGGCCCCCGGGTGATTTTGGACGGTCGACGGGTAGAATTCCTAAAGTGTATAGCAGATGAATTTCTGATCTTCTGGTATTTCCGCTTCTGTATCTTGGAAACCTCAGAAGCGGCGCCACATAAGCAGCTTATTCATCACATAAGCGGAATTGGGAACTACCTCAGGAAGACCGCAGAAGCGGTCTCTTTTCCGCATAAGCGAAACCACAAATGCGGTTAATGTTCCGCAGAAGCAGACTCTGGTCACTTTAGTGGAACCGTAAAAATGGTCGGTTCTTCTATAAAAGTGGGACTGTAGAAGCAGTCCTTAAGCCGCAAAAACGGAAACAACTATTCTAATAAGTGTTTATCCGAGGCTTAATTTCAAAAGTTGGAAAATCAATTGAGAGTTCGGGAGAAGGCGATTTTGAGTGGGTTTTGAAGAGAAGATCATTGGGTAACGTTGCTTTGATCCTTTCTAGTTATATTTCATCACTACCTAGTTAAATCAACCATTAGAATTCAAATTCAAGGTCTAAAATTGGGAAAAATGGGTGAACTTCTTAGACTTAATTATGTGATTTTGAGTGGGCATTTTACCTCCCATTTGGGAGATATTTATATGGTTAGACTTGTGAGAGTACGAGGTTCTGAAAATTCAAAAGTTATACGATTCTGAGCCGTTGGCCTGAGGGGCATTTTGGTCATTTTACCTATTTTCGTGCCCTAGCTTTAATTTAAAAAGTGGAATCAATTGTTTTCAATAGTATTTACAATCTGTAATTGAACTGAGTAGATTTGGGTCAATTAGAGTCAGATACTCGTGGAAAAGGCATCGTTCCTTATTTGATTTTTCACCGGTTCGAGGTAAATGGCTTCTCTAACCTTGTGTGTTGGATCTTTCCCCTAAGGATTGTTACTTGATATTTGAAATGCCTAGTACGTGAGGTGACGAGCACGTACTTGAGTCAATTGTCGAAAATCCAATTTTTACTTATGTTAATGAACTTTAGTTTTCTTCCTTAATTGTTTTACTTTACTTGAAATTATAATTTGTGCGAGATTAGGAAAAGCATGTTTAGCTAGCTTGACTGCCTAATTACTTAAGTGTTTTGACTATACTACGCGAAGCATGCTAGGCTAGTTCTATCTGTTGTTCGTCTTCCGCACTTCATTCCTTGGTTGTTTCTGGTTGTGGTTGGGCTTTTACATTGGGACTGCGGGTTTGATTCCCGATAGATCCCCATGTATATTTACTTTGGGACTGCGGGTTAGATTCCCATAAGATCCCCCTGTATATTTACTTTGGTACTGCGGGTTAGATTCCCGATAGATCCCCCTGCATATTTACTTTGGGACTGCGGGTTAGATTCCCGATAGACCCCCTTGCACTTCTACTTTGGGACTGCGGGTTAGATTCTCAATAAATCCCCCCTACACATTGACGGTTGGACTACGGGACGGTATCCTGGGAGACCCTCGTTGGCATTTTTGCAATTTAGCTATATTTACTTTGTGTTTCTGTTCTGTCTTTGTAGTATTACTATTATATTGATCTGCCTTATTACACTGCTGTGTTCATTAGTTTAGTCAGATTTATACACTATTAATATTTTTGCTACTGTATTATTTTTGCCTCTGTAGGGCCCTTACCTTTCCTCACCACTACCCATCCGAGGTTAGACTTGGCACTTACTGAGTACCGTTGTGGTGTACTTAAGACTCTTATGCGCATTTGTTTCATGTGCAGATCCAGGTACCTCTACGCAGGTGCATTATCAGTAGCTGCAGGGAGCATTTCGGAGACTTGAGGTATATCAGCCACGTCCGCAGACCGGAGAGTCCCCCTCTCTCTCTACCCCTTTAGTTAGTCAGATGCTATTCTGTTCTTACTTGTTATAGACTTTCCAGATGATTAGAGCACTTTTATGTATTACTCTTAGCCTCTGTTGCCCTTGGGTTTCTGGGTCTTTAGGATAGTTTCAGAATGTAAAGTATTAAAGTGTTTGTGCCAGGTGGCAACGGTATACATTACTCACATTATTTAGCTTTTGATTACAAATTTTGTAAATGTTGTTACTTCCGCAATTCGTGTTAGGCTTACCTAGTCATGAAGACTAGGTGTCGTCATGACGTGTTCATGATTTGTGAACTATGGTCGTGACAAGTTGGTATCAGAGCTCTAGGTTCATAGGAGTCACGGGACACATGCCGGTTTATTAAAGTCTCATTGTTGGTATAGAGACGTCCGTATTTATCTACGACATGCTATGTAACTATTTAGGAAATTCTTCATTTCTTTTGAATTCCTTGTCATGCGATATTTTGACATCAATTCTAAACTTCTGTCTCATAGTCTCTCACAGTTGGTGAGGACATGTGCTACACAAGAGGACCAGGCACCCGCGCCCTTTATTGCCACTATTAGAGGCCGGGGCCAAGGTAGAGATTGAGGACGCGTACGAGGTGCAGCCACAGAACCCGCACGTGCTGCCGCTGAGGTACCACTAGTAGGTCCAGTTAGAGCACAGGAATCGGGCACACCTACTACAGCTACTACTACTCTAGCGCTCAAGGAGTCTCTGGCTCAGTTCATGAGCATGTACACTACCTTGGCTCAGGCGGGGTTACTTCCCCTTGAAGCAGCCACATCTCAGGCCGGGGAAGGGGCCCAGACTCCCGAAGTCTGCACTCCTGAACAGAGAGTGCCGATGGATCAGGCCCCAAATGTTATTCCTGTACCGCCTGCAGCACCAACAAAGCCTAAAGATGGGTCAGCTATCTCCGAGGACGAGCATCATAGGCTAGAGAGGTTCAAGAAATATGATCTCCCAATGTTCAGTGGCTTATCATCAGATGATGACTTGTGATTCTTAGAGGAGTGTCATCACATTCTTCGAACTATGGGCATAGTGGAGTCTAGTGGGGTTTCTTTCACCGCTTTTCAGCTTTGGGGAGCAACCTAAGATTGATGGCGTACTTATGAGTTGGATAGTCTGGTCGAGTCTGCCTCACTAACTTGGACTCAGTTCTCAGACATGTTTATAAGGGAGTTTATTCCCCAGATCCTCAGGGATTCATGGCACGCAGAGTTCGAGCATTTGCGCTAGGGTGCTATGATAGTTTCAGAGTATTCCATCCATTATACAAGGTTGGCCAGACATGCACCGTCTTTGGTCGTCACAGTTTGAGAGATAGTTTGGAGGTTTATCAAGGGTTTTATTCTGCTCATCCGGTCCAGCATGGCTCGAGAGTTAGATATGGATATTCCTTACCAGTAGGTACTGAGCATTGCTTGGAGGATTGAAGGTATGCTCGCTAGGGAGCGAGGGGAGAGAGAGGCCAAGAGGTCTCGAGAGTCGGGTCACTACTCTGGTGCCCGTACTTCATCAGTCGGTCATTATGGTAGGGGTTATTCTTACCACCATGTTCATTCATCCTTGCCAGCAGCTGGTGGTACTCTAGCTCTGGCAGCACCTTAGGATCCTTATTATGCGCCTCCAGTTTCTAGCACGCCTCCTACACGGGGTACTTCCAGAGGTCAGTACAGTAGACCTAGCTCTAGTCGATCACAGCCACCACGTCTGACCAGAGCTTGTTTTGAGTGTGGTAACACACATCACATGGTTAGGGACTTCCCCAGACTTGGTAGGGGTGCATCTTCGCAGACTGCTCAGCCACAGCGTGCCTCTCAAAGTTCTCAAGCTATGGTTCTAGCTCCCACTACTGCCCCACCTGCCCTTCCTGCTATGGGTGGAGCCTGGGGAAGATAGGGGTCGCCCTCATGAGAGGGTTTGGGGCAGATGTTATTGCATTCATGCTCGCGCTGAGGCAGTTGCCTCCGATTCTGTCATCGCAGGTATTACTCTGGTTTGTCACAGAGAGGCATCGGTTCTATTCGATCCAGGCTCTACTTATTCATATGTGTCCTCTTATTTTGATTCGCATTTGGGTGTGCCTCTTCTTTAAGTTCCCCCATTTATGTTTCTAATATCGTAAGAGATTTTCTTTTTGTGGACCGCGTGTACCAGTTGTGTTTGGTTACTATTCGTGGTTTTGAGTCCAGGGCTAATCTATTATTACTCGGTATGGTTGACTTTGATATTATTTTGGGCATGGACTGGTTATCGCCCCATTATGCTATTCTTGATTGTCACGCCAAGACCGTGACGCTATCTATGCCAGGTGTTCCACGTATTGAGTGGAGTGGTACTTTAGATCATACTCCCAGTAGGGTTATCTCTTTCCTTAAAGCTCAATGTATGGTTGAGAAGGGGTGTGTTGAGTATTTAGATTACATGAGAGATTTCAGTGTTGACATCCCTTCGGTGGATTCAGTCCCAATGTTACGGGATTTCCCCAATGTGTTTCAAGTTGATCTTCCGAGCATGCCTATAACGACCCGGCCGGTCATTTTTGAAATTTATGCCCTGATCTGTAATTTAACAATTCTCCTAAGTTCATTTCTGCTATTTTGGTTTGCCGGGAGGATCGGTTCTAGAATTGTTTTACGACACCTAGTCCCTAAATGAGAGCTTTATAGTTGGAAAGTAACCCGTGTTCAAATTAATGTCGAGACGACCTCAGAATGGAAATCTGATGGTTCCATTAGCTCTGTTAGGTGATTTCGAGGTTGGGAGCGCATTTGGAATGTATTTTGGAGGTCTGTATCTTAATTAGGCTTGAAATGCCAAAGTTTGAAATTTTGGCGAATCCGAACGATAGGTGAGATTTTGATCTGGGGGTCGAAATGGAATTTTGACAATTTCTGTAGCTTCGTTATGTGATTTTGGATATGTGTGCAAATTTTCAGGTCATTCGGACGTCGTTTGGTTGGGTTTTTAATTGAATGTGAGTTTCGGAAGATTAGATGAAAACTTAGGCTTGAATCCGCTATAATTTGATGTTTTCTGTGTTTACGGACATGTTTTTATGATTAGAACAAGTTCGTATTATATTTTGGAGTGTGTTGGTGGGTTTCATTGGGGTCCCGGGGGTCTCGAGGTGAATTCGGACCACCATTCGGGCATTTTGAGTCTTTGGAAACATGAAGAAAATTGCAGCAGCTGTGTAGAACGATTTTGTTCTCCGCGATCGCGTAAGGCCTTGTGGTGATGCATCGCGATCGCGAAGTCTTGAGTGTGATCATGTAAGTGTGGAAATTAAAGCAATGTGATCGCGAGAGTAAGCATGCGATCGCATAAGGTTGTGGGCTAAAGCAGTGCGATTGCGTGAGGATGCCTGCGATCGCGTAAGGTTAATTGTCTGAAGCAGTGCGACCGCATGGGTTATGTCGCGATCGCGTAGTGTTAATTTGGAGCCTGGAAAATTTGTTCATCGCGATCGCGAGCCAGTGGATGCGATCGCATAGGGTCGCCTTACAGTCGGATATATTAAAAACCAGAACAGTTAATCCGCGACCCATTTACACAAAACCTCCATTTTTTAGTCCTAAGAGAAGATATTGACGGGAAATAGCTTGGAATTCATTGGGTATTCATCGGAGGTAAGTTTTACGGCCTAATTACAGTATTTTATCATGAAATCTTTGGGTAATTCTCCGTTAATGGAAGATTAATGGGGGGTTTTAGCCCTAGGCCTAAATTGTAGAGAATCATTGGTTTGAATGGTCAAACGGAGTCTGATTTTGGTAAATTTTATATGCGTGTTGAGATAAGGAACCCGAATGTATAACGTTCATAATTTTTCAAGAAGCATACTGAAAGTCGGGTTTTGGCAACTTGTGGTTTTTGGTGTATTTTGAATTGTTTCGATTGGGTAATGCCCAATTGGCCTATTTTGATGTATTTCTATTGATTTTTATCAGATACTACACCTGTGGAGGTCGATATTCGCGGCAAAAGAGTTGTCTCTTAGCGGTTTTGTACCGGAGTCGAGGTAAGTAGCTTGTCTAACCTCGTGTGGGGGAACCTTCACCCCTAGGATATTATGTGATAGTTGAAAAGACTTGTACGCGAGGTGACAGGTGTGTACATGCACTGGTTGATGTAACTCACTTTACTTGAATTGTCCGATTCGTGATATTTCTATTCTTACTTGATTAAATTGCGACTTTTACCCGATATTCGTTAGGAAAGCATGATTAGATAGGATTTATCTGCCTAATTGCCTAATTGTCTTACTTGAACTTCTTGATAATTGTTGGCACTAGATTTTGGTGATGTTGTAGTTATGATATTATATTTTCTCTGTGCGTTTCTTTTATTATTTGTGTTGGTGGACTGCAGGTTCGATTCCTGGAGATCCCAGGGCTGTGGTTTCGATTCCCAGAGACCCGGAGTGGTATTGTTTGTGGACTGCGTGTTCGATTCCCGGAGATCCAAGGGCTGCGAGTTCAATTCCCGGAGACCCAGAGTTTATTGATATACTTATTGAGATAGGGACTGCGAGTTCGATTCCCGGAGATCCTGAGACATTGAGACACATCCTGAAATATTGAGACACGGGCTGCGGGTTTGATTTCCGGAGACCCAGAGATACTGATATTGGGACAGCGGGTTAAATTCCCGTAGCTCCTGGGTTGTTGATTATAGAGTGGGACTGTGGGTTCAATTCCCACAGGTCCTGGACTTGCTGGTTTGAGTTTATGTTGTGTTGTTTACTTGTAGTTAGCTAATCGTAGTCGGTTTTAGTAATTACTTTATTGTTGTTATTTCAGATTCATTCTTACTTATTCTTGCTTATTACTATTTTGATCATTATGTTATTGTTCTCTCGGTAGGGCCCCGACCTTCCTCGTCACTACTCTATCGAGGTTAGGCTTGGCACTTACTGAGTACCGCCGTGGTGTACTCATGCTATTCTTCTGCACATGTTTGTTGTGCAGATCCAGGTACATCAGGACAGGCTCATCCGAGGTGATTCAGTAGCAGATTCGTTGACCTCAAGGTATGATCTGCTACATCCGCGGATCCGGAGGCCCTCCTTCTATTCGGATAGTAATAGTAGATATTTTACCTCATTTCGTTGTTTTTAGATACTCTTGATGTATAGAGCCACAATTGTACTTTCCCTTTTTAGTCTGTGTTACCCGTGGGATTCCTGGTCTTGGTAGTATTCTATATGATGTGGTTGATGAATATATGTGCCAAGCGACACTTGTTACATTCCTTTTATATCATTTTTCCGCTATATTCTCATTTAACGTTCATGAACTTGTATATTCCGCATCGTGTTAGGCTTACCTAGTCACAGAGACTAGGTGCCGTCATGACAGGTTCACGATTGGTAAACTAGGGTCGTGACAAGTTGGTATTAGAGCTCTAGGTTCATAGGAGTCACGTGACACAGACCAGTTACTTAGAGTCTGGCTGATCGATACGGAGACGTCTGTATTTATCTAAGAGAGGCTATGTAAATGTTTAGGAAATATAGGTGTAGAGAGATGAAATTTTTTGGGGAAAAAGATAGAATATAATTCTATTTCCCTCCCCTTCTAATTTACCAAATCTTACACTTTACACCCTATTTCTGTTACAAGATCTCTTCCAGCATGTGCTGGAAGGTTCTATTTGATTCCATTTTGGGGCTTTTACAAGTGTGCCCCTACTTGTTATTGTTTTTTACTGAATTACCTTTTCCTTAAGACCAGTATACCCTTAATTCTCTGCAAAAATGCAGAAATCAGGAGCCCAAGTGTCTTATATATCCCTATAGGCTCTATTGAATCTACCTTTTTGCCATTTTATGTTCCTTATATGCCCTTGAAGGCATTGATTAATTACCCGACCTACCTAGGTCAGGTTTTCAGATATTCAGCTCTTATTTAACTAATGGCCATCCTTTGTATCAATATTTAAGGACATGCAATATCAGACTTAAGACTTATTTCAATTTTAACCAGTTTTGTTTCATTTATGTTATTTAAATTGATTTGCAAGACTGGCCTGCTTATTATCCTATTTAAAACCTAGCCAGTCCAAAGATTAGACTTGGCTTTGCAATTTGAGGCCCATTACTGAACACAGGCATGGCTAAGACCTTTGCAAGTCTAACCACCTGTGATCTTGGGTCAAACTGGGCTTTGGTAAGTCCAAACTATTAGACTTAAACCAAATTTTAATACACATCTAGCCTATTTAGTATTAGCCAGTGTGTGAGACCTAAAGGAGTAGGTCAGTTGCAAAACTGACCACTCTTGGTCATTTATTTAACTTATAGCCTATTTGTGAGTTTTTCCAGTTTTAACCTATTCTAAGACACTTAACACATGTTTCAATTTCAACTACTTATAAGTTTTAACACTACTGCAGCTATAACCAATCCATCTATGCATGATAGGTATTAACAGTGTTCACTTAACACAAGGCTGTTGCAAACATAGCCAGTTTCACAAATAATTGCACACATAGCCAATGAAACCAAAATTGTTTATCAATTAATCAAAATTCAGAGAAAAGGGTTGAATATTGTTGAATCTCAATCAATAGACTTACAAACTCAAATTTCACAACACAGTGTCAATTAGTCATTAAACAGGCTTAGTCAAGAATTCCTTATACTTAATGAACCACGAAAAATCCCAAGTCATACTTAAGATGTTCTTGACATAAACACATATAGGTAAGACTAATAAAGTAGTTCCAAAAGAGAACATGGTTTGCCAAGATCAAAGATAGGCATGAAGGGATGTTAATCAGCGAACAACCAAGCTTGAAACAAAATAGACACAACAGTAACCCTTAAACCGAGTAGACATGGAGAAATAGAACAAACAGACATTCTTTAAAGGCAAAAATACCTAATCTAAACATACGAGTCATATAAATGAAAGATATGAAATAAAGACAAGAAAAAGCAGAACAAACAAAAAAGATTTCTTAAAGACAAACCCTAATCTAAACATGTTGTTGTTCATATGACTAACATGCCAGAAAATGATAGATAGCAATAAGGAGAAACAACTCTTAAACAAAAAACAAACAGAACAAACAAACAAAAAACTTTTCAAAGACTAAAACACTAGTCTAAGCATGCATTTGTTCATACGACTAGCTTATTATGAAATATGCTGAACACACAGAAAATAACAAGAAAAATAACAAAAATAATAGTAATGAAAGCAAACAAAGAGGGGAAGGGACTTAGCTTGCAGGGACTGTCCCCTGAGCTTTCCCATTTTCCTTTTCTTTTTCTTTTTTTCTTTTCTTTATTTTTCTTTTCTGGTTTTCTTTTCTCACACAAGACTTAGATTTGGAGTCTTCTGGTTATGAAGGGGTGTTTAGAAAGTGGAAAAGGTAAGAGCTTTGAGGGTGTTTTGTTTAAAGTCATCGGAGATAGGTTTTCGGCGACCTATCTTTGAATATTCGAGACAGAGGAGAGAGATTCGAGGGAAATTGGGTACGGGAGGTGATAGATCTGTTATGAGGGTGCTATGGTGTTAAGATGGGAAGGGTTTTCATGGTTTTGGTCATCGGCGGTGAACTCCGATGACCGGAGTTTCAAGAAGGGGAAATGTTTCAAAGGTTCTTTGGGTTTTGGATGGTATTTTATGGTGGAGAAGAAGAAGGTGAGGGTTTTGGGGCTAGGGTTGGCTGGAGACCGCCGTGGAGAAGGCCAGACTCCATGGCCGGCAAGCTTTGAGAGAGGAAGAAGATGAAGAACTTAGGCGGCTAGGGTTAGAGATACATGAGAATGGCCGGTCTCTGAAGAGACCGGGCCCTTATATACTCGGGGTATTCGATAAACTCCTGGCCGTTGGATCATTGATGATCAGTGGCCAGGATCAATTGCTTCAAAACGACAACGTCTCAGCTAAATGAGAGATATACTATCCTCCGTTAGATCACATGGCTTGGACGGCTGAGATTTGATCTCAAACTTAATTGATTTAGTTAATTCCGGATTGATTCTTAGCCATTGGATTTGACAAAAGGACGGCTGAGATTAGTGTTATTTATTGAACTGGACCGGATTTCTTCTTTAATTTGGGCCGGTATTTCAGAATTTCTTTTGGCCCAATCTTATTGTATTTTTGTATTTTCTTAGTATTTCAATTATTTTGTGATAATTTTTCTTTGTATTTCATTTTTTTCTCTTTGTATTATTTAAATTACTCAATTTCCTATCTTTACTAATTTTCTGATATGTTTTGGCAATTTTCTACTATTTTTCCTATAATTTCCGCTATTAATGCTATTTTTGTTGATTTTTCCTTTAACTATTTTAATTCAAAAATTCATGTATTTAACCTATATTTTTTTGATTTTCTAATTTCTAATTATTTAAACACACAAATGTATCTAATTTCAATCAAGACATGCAATTGCACTCAAAAATATTATTTATTTTTAATTTTGGAATTTTATTGCCTAGTGCAAAAATTATGTGCTCACAGCTGCCCCTCTTTGCCCGGGAACACGAAGAGTTTTAGTGCAAAGACAAGTGAGCAGTAATGAGAGATTTTTGCCCACTGACATATTCCGTAAAAAGCATTTTTAAAAACCTTTTGACCGCATCCTGCTCTAGAGGTTGCCTACATATCCTTGGCTAAACGGGAATCAGGTCAGTGTAGTTCGGGAAGGTCTGGCAGTTAAAAACTACCAGACTTACTGTTGCATTGACACTGTTAAGACTTGCTGACCATACTCCTTATTACACCGGGGGGGGGGGGGGTAAAATGTAAAATAAAGAAGCTATTCTAAGCTATAATTCTACGAGTTACAATTGCTCCTATCTAACTTCTTGTCTCTTTATTCTTCTTTGTCTCTTTTCCTTTGATTTTCTTGTGCGACTGAATTTCTTTTTGCTGATTTTCTTTTTCTTGCTTCCCCCTTTTTGTGATTTTCGACGTTTACTTCTCGCCTTCAAACTGATAACTGCTCAAAACAAAACAAAAACAACAAACTTTTCCTTCTGTCCCAGTATGGGCTCTTCATGCTGCGGTGTTACTCATGTTAGCTAACACAAACAAAATTGCAGAAATTAAAATTGTGGAAATGTATTCCCTTATTTTACAGGTGGGCGCCTGAACAGAAATTAAAAATTGCGAAAATGTATTCCCTTGTTATACAGGTGGGCGCCTGAACAGAAATTAAAAATTGCAGAAATGTATTCCCTTGTGATACAGGTGGGCGCCTGAACATAAATTAAAAATTGCGGAAATGTATTCCCTTGTTATTTAGGTGAGCGCCTGAACAGAAATTAAAATTGCAAAAATATATTGCATGAAATGCGAATGCAGAAAAGTATTCCCTTGTTATCCAGGTGGGCGCCTGATGCATGAAATGCGAAATGCAGAAATGTATTCCCTTGTTATCCACGTGGGTGCCTGATGCATAAAATGTGAAGTGCTGAAAAGTATTCCCTTGTTATCCAGGTGGGCACCTGATGCATGAAATGCGAAATGCAGAAAAGTATTTCCTTAGTTTGATAGCTGGGGTGTGAATTTAAGAGCTGATACCTCTTCGTTGTTTTTTTATTTTCTTGATTTATTGATTTTCATCCATGGATTCCTCTATTTACTGATGGACTTTCTTTTTAGTGTTTTCTATCTTTCAACATTGGTCACATTCACTTTAAAGTGATTAGTGATGAGTTGTTCCTGTCTAAATCACAAAAACAAAATCTTATTAGTTATAAGCTGCTGGCAACTGGCATCTGCCGCTCCTGCCTCTTATTGCTTTAGCTCTTTTTGCTTCTCTTCCGCTGTGCGGTCTTTCAACTGACTATCTTCTGTAAGCTTTTTTTGTATTTTCTTGTTTTTCACCTTTTTGTTTTTCCTTTCTTTTGGATCTGTTTGCCGAACTCCTTTATTTCTTTTCAACTCCTTTCTTTTCTTTCTTTTCTGATCTAGTGTTATTTCAACTCTTATCATCAGAAGCTGGTAGTTAGCTTTTAAAAGGAAAAACAATGAAATGCAGACATTGAATTTCAAAAAGGGTAAGGGTGTTTTGGAGAAGTGATAGGACTCATCTGGGTATGTCGGCTGATTCTGTTGACCATGCCATGTATTTATACTCCGACCCAGTTCGTTCAGTCCATCATTCAGACTCCAAATTGCTTACAACCCAAACCGATCCTATTTTTGTTGTTTTTCTCTTTCTCAGAAATGATCCTTACAATCACCTTATGGTGCCATGAAAGGTTTTCACCAATAAGACTCTCTTATTTATTCTCTCTTATCCTTGCAGTCGTCTTGCAGTGTCGGTAAAGGTTTTCACCAACAAGACTCTCTCTTTTTATTTCTCTCAACCTCACAGTCGCCTTACGGTGCCGGTTAAGGTTTTCACCGATGAGACTCTCCCATTTTTTCTTTTTTCATTTTTCCTTTTTGTCTTTTGTTTTTCTGCACCACTGATGTTGTCCAATGTACCGATCTTCCTTTATTGTTATTGCATTTTGTTATTTTCTTGAAATTGATTAGAAGGTCTTTCTGTGGACTGTAACATGGTTTTGGGATGGGTTAAGAAAGAAAGGTATAAAGGCTCAAAATTTATGAGGGTTTGAAAATATTTACAACTCTCGAAATTATAAAACATAACTTCTACCCCAGTTTCAATATGTGGGGAATTTTTTGGATTTTTTCTTTATTGTGACTGAACCTCAGTGAGACTGCATACAAACCCTTTTGGGATCAAGTCAGACGTAGTTTAGACTACGCCATAAATTCATAAATTTCTTTTGCCTTTTTCCCGATTTTTGTCTTTTTTTTGCTTGCATTGTCTTTTCTCTCTTTATTTTCTCTTTTTTTTTCTTCTTCTTTTTTTTTTAATTATTTGCTACTTTTCTTTTTGTGTCATAAGCAATTCTGAGAGAGGGGTATGAAAGAATATATTGAACACGGCTCAAAGGGGATGTCAATGGATAAGTGTTTGGATAGAGAATAAAATGCCTTCATCATTTCAATTCCAAAATCACAACAAAATACAATCATACAATGGAAGTGGAATCATACATAGTATCTTTTGACCGCATCTGAATTGATAGCAGTCTCTACGCATTTCCCTTCAACGTCTGTCAGATATAATGCCCCATTAGACAACACCCTTGTTACCACAAATGGCCTCTGCCAGTTTGGCGCGAATTTGCCCTTTGCTTCAGCCCAATGTGCTAAGATATGCCTCAATACAAGTTGTCCAACTTCAAACTTCCGAGGACGCACCTTCTTATTATATGCTCTGGCCATTCTTTGTTGATACAATTGCCCGTGGAAAACTGCTGCCAACCTCTTCTTGTTAATCAAATTTAATTGTTCCAGTCGGGCTTTTACCCGTTCCTCGTCATCAATCTTAGCTTCAGCTATGATTCATAGTGACGGTATCTCGATTTCCGCAGGTATAACAGCCTTTGTCCCATACACCAATGAATAGGGTGTGGTGCCGATAAAAGTGCGCACTATTGTACGATAACCCATAAGAGTGAACGGCAGCTTCTCGTGCCATTGTCTAGACTCCTCTACTATTTTCCTAAGGATCTTCTTTATATTCTTGTTTGTAGCTTCTACTGCCCCATTTGCCTTTGGTCTGTAAGGTGTAGAGTTACGATGTATGATCTTAAATATCTGGCACGCTTCCGCCATGAGGTGACTGTTCAGATTTGCCCCGTTATCTGTGATAATGACTTTGGGAATTCCAAATCGACATATAATATTTTCATGCACAAAATCCACCACGGCTTTCTTCGTCACCGCCTTGAATGTCTTCGCCTCCACCCACTTAGTAAAGTATTCAATCGCGACCAAAATGAATCTATATCCATTAGAAGCTGTAGGCTCTATTGGTCCGATAATATCCATTCCCCAGGCGACAAATGGCCAGGGTGCGGACATCGTATGCAATTCATAAGGTGGGGAGTGGATTAAATCTCCATGTACCTGGCATTGGTGGCATTTCCTCACATACCTGATACAGTCACGCTCCATGGTGAGCCAATAGTACCCGGCTCTTAGAATTTTCTTTGTTAAGATATACCCGCTCATATGGGGTCCGCAAGCTCCAGCGTGCACCTCAATCATAATCTTATCAGCTTGTCGCGTATCCACACATCTCAGCAAACCCAAGTCTGGTGTTCTTTTATATATAATTCCTCCACTGAGGAAGCAGCCATTTGCTAAGTGTCTTACAGCTTTCTTCTAATCTCTAGTGGCTTGCTCTGGGTATTTCCCTGTCTTCAAGTATTCCTTGATATCGTGATACCACGGTTCTCCATCCAACTCTCCTTCTATAGCAAAATGGTAAGCATTCTGATCATACACCTGTATCTGAAGTGGATCTATATAGGCCTTGTCCGGATGCTGTAACATAGAGGATAGTGTGGCCAGAGCATCTGCAACTTCATTGTGCATTCTTTGGATGTGTTTGAACTCTATGGATTGGAATCTTTGGGATAATTCATGTAGACAATGCCGATAAGGTATCAATTTCAAATCTCGTGTCTCCCATTCTCCCTGAATTTAATGTGTCAAAAGATCCGAGTCACCCATGACCAAAATCTCTTGAACACCCATATCTATTGCCATCCTTAATCCCAATATACACGCCTCATATTCGGCCATATTGTTGGTACAGAAAAATCAAAGCTGAGCGCTGCTCCAATACCAACTCCTTTACTGTTGACGGCTCCGTCGAAGTACATCTTCCATCCTGGTTTATCACTTCGTTCTATTTCTTCAGCATTCATTGCCTCCTCCTCTGGAAAGTATGTCTTTAATGGCTCATATTCATCATCCACTGGATTTTCTGCCAAGTGATCTGCAACTACTTGCGCCTTCACCGCCGTACGTGTTACATAGATGATGTCAAATTTTGTGGGAAGAATCTGCCATTTAGCATGTCTTCCCGTAGGCATGGGCTTCTGGAATATATACTTCAGAGGATCTAACCGTGATATCAGATATGTGGTGTATGCTGACAGATAATGCTTCAATTTCTGAGCCACCCAGGTCAGTGCACAACATGTTCTTTCTAACTGAGTATATTTTACCTCGTAAGATGTGAATTTCTTACTAAGGTAATATATAGCTTGTTCTTTCTTGCCCGTCTCATCGTGCTGTCCCAGTACACAGCCAAAAGAATTACTAAGCACTGTCAGATATAAGATCAAAGGTCTTCCCGGCTCCGGAGAAACTAACGCTGGAGGATTTGCCAAATATTCCTTGATTTTGTCGAAGGCTTCCTGACATTCATCGGTCCATTTCAATGCTGCATCTTTCTTTAACAACTTGAAAATAGGCTCACATGTTGATGTCAACTGAGCGATGAACCGGCTAATATAATTCAGCCTTCCTAGTAAGCTCATTACTTCCTTCTTGTTATTCGGCGTAGGCAAACTCTGGATGGCTTTTATCTTTGACGGATCTAGTTCAATGCCTTGCTGACTTACAATAAATCCCAATAGCTTTCCTGAGGGTACTCCAAAGGCACATTTCGCAGGATTGAGTTTAGGATTCTACCTTCGGAGTCTTTGGAAAAACTTCCTCAAGTCCCAGACATGATCATGTTGCTTCTTGGACTTTATGATTGACGTCATCCACATACACTTCAATTTCTCGATGCATCATATCATGGAACATTGTGGTCATTGCCCTCATATAAGTAGCTCCGACATTCTTTAACCCAAACAGCATCACTCTATAGCAGTACGTTCCCCAAGGCGTAATGAGAGCTATTTTCTCCTCATCCTCTTTGTCCATTAGAATCTGGTGATAACCCGCATAGCAATATACAAAAGAGCCAATTTCATGTTTGGCGCAATTGTTGATTAGTATGTGGATATTTGGCAATGGGAAATCATCCTTTGGACTGGCATTGTTGAGGTCTCATTAATCAACACATACCCTGGGTTTTCCATCTTTCTTTGGAACTGGCACAACATTTGCTAACCAGGTGGGGTACTTAGTAACCCGTATGACTTTTGTCTCAAACTACTTATTCACTTCTTCTTTTATCTTCACGCTGATATCCGTTTTGAACTTTCTCAACTTTTGCTTTACCGGCCGGCATTCGGGATAAATAGGGCAACTTATGTACCACCAAATCGGTGCTAAGTCCGGGCATGTCATCATAGGACCAGGCAAAGATGTCCTTGAATTCGTGCAACAACTTTATTAACTCTTCCCTGAGGGAGGCTTCTAGATGTACGCTGATTTTAGCTTCCCGAACATTATCCTCACTCCCCAGATTGATAGATTTTGTCTCACTTAAGTTCGGTTTGGGGTTTTCCTCATATTGATTCAAGTCTTTACTTATTTCTTCCAGTATTTCCTCATCCTTATATTCAACATCACTCTCATTCTCAATTTATTGTATAATAATTCGATTGTTAGAACTGGGCCGGGAATCCTTCATGCATGACATATCATCAGAATCACCACATATTGAACTATACAAAAGGAAGAAAAGGAAAAATAAATAAAAATAAGGTGAAAAATGAAGAAAGTAGAAGAAACTGCATTTCATTGATATTTCAAAAAATGAACAAAGACTGGGTACATTTTGATTTCAATGGGGTGGGGACTACAAAATAAAATTGCTTTTGGGGAATGATGATATATTTCAAAAGCTAACTACCAAGACTCCCTCCTGATTGGAAAAGGAGTGGCTTCCCAATTATTGAGCGCAACACTAGACCCCACGAACTGAATGTCTATCTTGCTGGTACCCTCGCCTATCTCAACCATGTTCACGTCCCCAAATAACATTTCAAACCTCGCTAGGAGTTCCGCATCTGGTCTAGTCCCAGCATACCTCGACGCAGCAGATGTCAGATGTTGTTGTGTACATGGCTTGGTGAAGGTGTCGGACAATTTTGGGACTGGTTTAGGGAGGGTACAATTTTTCTTTTTGGTTCTTTTGGCTTTATGGATGTCGGCGTGGATAGGTTTGAAGCCCAAGCCAAAGGTGTCATTGTTTACCGGTAGATGGACAGGCTGAGTTATTCCCTGTAAGGCTATTCCTAGCCCTTTTCTCGGTGTAAATCCATTCTTGATCATCTCTTTGGCTACCATCACAGTGGTAGGTGCCACTGTAGGGATTGGCAAGCTCTCTGCTTCTGCTGTCTTGTTCACTATCACAGTGTTTATCACTTGGTACACCCAGGGGCCCTTGTCCCCACCTGCTTCCTCGAAGGGCATTATGGCATTGCAAGCATCTTCCTCTCCATGTACTTTAATTTCTTGCTGTTCCCATTCAAATTTTACCATTTGGTGTAGGGATGATGGTACGACCTTAGCTACATGGATCCATGGTCGACCTAGCAATAGATTATAGGACACAGTGACGTCTAACACCTGAAATTCCATGGTAAAGTCTATCGGCCCAATGGTGACCTCCAAAACGATATCTCCCAAAGTATTTTTGCTTCCTCCGTCAAACCCTCGAACACTCACACTATTCCGCCAGATTCTGTTAGGATTAATTTTAAGCTTTTCGAGATTTGAAAGTGGACAAATGTTTGCACTCGACCCATTGTCTATTAACACCCGAGTAACAACTGATTCTTCATTTTTAACGGTAAGATAGAGTGCTTGATTGTGTTCAGTCCCTTCGACAGGCAATTCATTGTCCGAGAATGTTATCTTGTTCGACTCAAAAATCTTGTTTGTAATCTTCTCAAGATGGAAGACTGAGATCTTTTCGGGGACATGTGCTTCATTCAATATCTTCAACAATACCTTTCTGTGCTCCTCCGAGTGAATTAACAATGAAAGCAATGAGATTTATGCAGGCGTCTTTCTCAGCTGTTCTACTATCGAGTAGTCTTGAGCTTTTATCTTCTTCGGAAATTCTTCTGCTTCTTCTTGAGAGATCGGCTTCTTCACATAACTCTCTTTTACCACCTTCATTTTTCATAACTCTTCCGGGGCAAAGCACCACCCGGAACGAGTGAGGCCATGGGTTTCATTGATCTCCCCTGTAACTTCTTTTCCCCTGTACACTACTGTAACCTTGTTGTAGTTCCAAGGTATGGCTTTAGTATCAACCACCAGCATTTGCACCACTGGCTTTATGATCACTGGTTCCATGCATGCTCCTTTTACTGTCAATAGCGACTTAATCCCCAGCACCACAATTTTCAAAGTCTCAACCACTGGCAGCTTTTCCACTGGTACCTCAGCTGTCGCCTTCTCTTTCTCAACTTCTTTCTCCACTTTACTGTTGGCTTTTATCATCATTACTGATTGGGACAGCTTTCTGCTGCTCTCTTCTTGTTCTAACTCTATCATTTGTGTCTCATGATGAGTCGACAGTGGATTCTGAGTAATGTTTGGAGTCTCTGGAGCCTGTACCTCAATCCTTCTACTGTCAATGAGCTCCTGTATAGCAGTTTTCAAGTGCCAACACTTTTCAGTATTGTGCCCCGGTGCCCCAAAGCAATATTCACACCTGACTAACTAGTGAATGTTTCTGGGAGGTGGGTTTGGCAGTTTTGGTTTAATCAGGTTTAGCTTCCCCAATTCTTCCAGACGATGATAGAGGCTGGTGTAAGACTCCCCCAATGGGGTGAATGTTTTCTTTATTTTGGCTATGTTTCTCATTTCTAGATCAGGTCGGAAGTTGGGTCTATTTGGGTTATTGTAGGTTCTGGAAGGAGGATAGGTGTTCTGTGTATGATAGACGTTTTATGGGACTTGGGCTCGCCATACATGAGGGGGTGATGGGTAATGTTGGACTTATAGAATAGGGTAATGTGGAGTAGTGGGTGGATAATATGGTGGAGGTGGGTTGTAAGGTGCTGGCGGGTATGGTTGGTATGGGCGAGGTGGGTGATGGTATATGCTTTGGCTCCGAGTCCATGGTTTACTTTCTACAACCGAAACCTCTTCCTTCTTCTTCTTTCCAATAGATCCTCCGTTCCCGGTCTGTATAGCATGATTCCTGGCCTTGATAGCAGAAAAGCTCATGATTTTGTTAGTTTTCAACCCTTCCTCTACGAAATTCCCCATTTTCACTACTTTATTGAAATTTTTACCAATAGCCGACACCAGATGGCCGTAGTAAGTAGGCTCTAAGGCCTGCAGAAAACAATCTACCATTTCAGTCTCCTTCATTGGTGGATCCACTCGTGCCGCTTGTTCCCTCCCTCTAAAGCCATAATCCCGAAAACTTTCTCCGGGCTTCTTCTCCATCTTGTTAAGCGACAGCCTGTCTGGTATTATCTCCAAGTTGTACTGGAAGTGGTTGGCAAATGATTGTCCTAGATCATCCCAGATAAACCATCTAGTGTGATCTTGACGTGTATACCACTCCAGCGTAGAACCGCTCAAACTCTGACTAAAGTACGCCACCAAAATTTCATTTTTCCCTCCTGCACCACGCATCTTGCTGCAATATCCCCTGAGATGGGCTACAGGATCCCCATGTCCATCGTACATGTCGAATTTAGGTAGCTTGAACCCAAACGGGAGCTGCACCTCTGGGAACAGACACAAATCTTTGTATATTGCGCTCACTTGGCCTCCTAGCCCTTGTATGTTATGGAAAGACTGTTCTAAACTCCTCATCTTCCGTGTCATTTCCTCTTGTTCCAAATTCTTGACGGGCTTTTCTTTAGTTGTCTCCATCAGTGGGGTATAAGATTCATGCTGCCTAAATGTCGGCTCCGGCGGATAGTAATGGGTATCTTGCACATGGAACATTGGTTCACTTGACGACTTATGCAGAGCAACATGTGGAGGTGCCACATACACCGGGGTGACCTGTGGTGGCTGGGGTGGAATCTGTTTGGACAATGGTGGTGGTGCCTATGAAATGGAGGCATAGTAGTGGTGGTAATCTGAGTACGTGGATGATGAATTCATGGTAGGTGGCTCGGGGTTAGGGTTGATGGGAGGGACATATGCTGGGTTGGCCGGATATGCGGGTAAGGGTTGACCCCTGGACCAAGCTTGGTACATTTCTGGCATCTGCTACTTGAGCTAATACCTTTCCTCCTTCATCCCTGCTACATCCACGACCTCCTCTTCTTGCACTGGGTCGATGATAGTCGGCTCAATTTCCTGAGACACAACCTTTGTCATAGTCTTAGATCGTATGTTGTAATGATGATTTGCCAGAGTACCAGTTGCCAGCTGAAATCTGATTCTCATAAACAACAACACTTGTTAATAGTTAGTACATAAAAGGATAAGATGCAACGATCGAAAATCACAACGTTTGTCTTTGATTGTCATGCATCATCCCGATATTTATTCCATTTTGAACCAACATTTTTTCTCTTTTTCTTTTTTTTTCTCTTTTTCTCTTTTTCTCTTTTTTTCTTTTTCTTTCTTCTTTTTCTTTTTTTTCTTTTCTTTTCATTCTTTTCTCTTCCTCTTTTTTTTTTCATTTTCTTTTCCTCTCTTTTCCTCTTTCCTTTATTAATTTTCATTCCTACTTATTTTCCTATCGTACAAACAATTGATACGAAGTAAAAAAGGATTAGCAACAACTTTTGATTTTTTCATTGATATTCAAAAACATCGATTTACAAGATGGTGTTGTGCTACTAATGCAAAAAGAAATACGAATACAAAATGCATGCCCTATGAATACATTAATGCTCCTAATGCCCGCGAGACATCGTTTGGTCTTGCCCCGGGCCTATATACTAATCCACTTTGGAGCCTATCTAGGTCGGACATAACTTGCTTCATAAAGAATTTCATGGCTGATATAAATGTTGCTCGGGACATGTCTTCACACAGTTGGCACTTTCGGGTGATATATTGAGCAATATGGACGATTCTCTCTCGGACGACCCCTTTCTCTTGAAGTAATCTGTCGATCTGTTTGGCACGAGCATCTAAGTTATGTTGGTTCTCTATCTGCATTTGTTGTAGCTCGAACTCTAATGGAGCCGTAGTCGTGTAACAATGCTCTCTTTCTTCCTCGAGTTCTTTGATGATCTTTTTACTCCTGACAGTGGCTGTGATGATTTTCTTTCTTAGCCGAGCTACCTCAACCTCATGTTTGTCTTGTAGTTGCTGAACCAACCTAGCTTTTTCCTTGGTGTCTTTGGCCAGTTGCTTCTGAACCCTGACTAACTCCTTTTCTTCTTTGTCCAGATCGAAGATGTAGTCATTCACTATGTGCCGAAGATTTTCAATTAATTTCTCATCTCGGGCTAAGCGAACCTGTGTCTCGGATGCAATTTTCATTTTTGCAACTTGAGCCTTTAGAATTTCATTCTCCTTTTTCAGCTGCTTCTTTTCTCCTTCGTCAGATGCTGCCTATAAACCGCACTCGAACTGGAGATCTCGCAACTTCTTTTCTAGCAAGCTGATTTTGGCCTTATACTCGTTTTCTTTAGCCGCCCAATTTTTGTTTTCCTTAGACTACTCCGCCAAATCTTGAAAGTGAGGTCTTTTCGATGGTCTATCATGCTCAATACCCCGTCGATACCATGCAGTGTACCCTGGCGATACTTCTCTCCGAGCTATGTTCTCCACACAAGTTTCTACTTTCAAATTTTGACACTCATTCCAAATCTGTCGGACCTTTGCTTCCGGGAATTGCCCATCCGACTGATCTCTATTACTTGCAAACTGAGGTCCCCATCCTTTGGTATAACTTGACATCTTCCAAGCTGTCGTAGGACCCTGTACGGGCATGAGGCTGGATACTTTTCAAACCCATGATAAAGAAGTGTGACCCTTCCGTTGGCATGTAAATAACCTCATCGAGGGACAACCATCCATATGCCCAATCGATTTGGCTATCGATCAACGATCGTAGATATGAAAATCCAATCCTTAACTCCCTCTGGCAGCTTAACTTCTTTTATTCTCGTATAGAATTCTTCGAGGCACGTTCTTTCAGTCGGCCCATAGCTTGAGAACGAAGGATGACGGCATAGATGTTCTATCAACCAGATTTGTAGAATCAAGTTACACCCCTCAAAGAAGTTGTACCCTGATTTACATGTAGTCAGGGCACGGTAGTTATCCGCTATAATCATTGGAGCCAAAGTGCAAATATCTTGTACAATCAAAGTGCTAGCTACCCCTGCGACTTTTGTATTAATGTGCCCGTCCTTTCTTGGAAATATGATTATCCCGAGAAACGCCACTAGGAAAGCGAATCGTCGATGCTCCTCCCCTTTAGCTCGACTGGACTTGCTACAAAGTTTGTTCGTGGGGTCATTGAAACCCCCGACATGTCCATATCTACTGTAAATGAAGTTTAGGGAGCAAAACCCACTAGCCAGATCCTCGTTGTGGACATTTCGAGCAATCTTCAAAAAGTCCAGGAAACGGTGCACCGTTATTGCTCTTGGAGCCACCGGGTATTTCTCTTTTAAGGGGGCCTCATGTTTCCCTATATAGTAAGAAATTTCCTCAAGAGTGGGAGTGAGTTCAAAGTCCAAAAAATGAAGAACGTTGTGCGTAGGATCCCAGCATGTGACAAGTGCTCGGATTATATCGCCTCGGGGAATTATGTCCATTAAACCCGTAAGATCCTTTAAGTAGCATTTGACCTAATTTTGTCCTTCTTGTCCCATGTCGTTCCACCATTGTCTTAGCTCCAAAGGGTTTCTATTCATTAAAGCGAAGGGTTCATTCTGTATCGTGCTCATCCTGCACATTTATTAAGGCAATTTTATTTAGAAAAAAGGAAAATATTTTTTCAAAGCAAATTTTCATTTTTATTTTGAAAAAAGGGAAACATGACTTTCGAAGTGGCCATTTTTGCCAAAACAGTCTTCCGGCGTCATTTCGGAACATTCAACTATTTCTAAAAATAGCAATCACCTCGATTATTTGAAATAAGAATATTTCTTGGTCTTTTTCTAAAAGGGTGGTTGGACCCATTCAAGGGCTGCCAACATATCCCACCTAATGGCGAGAATCAAACTTGCGTAGTTCGGTCAGATTAATTGACCAATTATTTTAACAACAAAGCTATTGTTCTCATTTTCCAGATTTCCAGATTTTCCAACAACTCTATTATTACTAGCACTATCTTTTTTTTTCATTTTTGAATATTCTTTTTCTACTCTCGAGAATTTTGCCGGTCCGCATAATGATCAAAGACAATTAAAAATGCAACGCATAGTATGCTCGGTCTTTAATTACGGGGTCACCTGTCCTAGACGGATCCAACCCCTGTGTTGAGTCCCCTAAGTCAGTTATGATGCAAATTATCGTCCAAGATCTATGTTCAATATCTTATGGTTTCATATGGTGCTAGACCGTGTACCCGAGCGGATGACTCGGATCGAGGAGGGGGCTACATACCGGTGACCCGCAGAGTCAATCAGCTTTGTAACTTACCCGACCTCTGTTTCTTAACATAGGTGTGACTTAACAGAAAAGGGAGTCTTAACCAGTAAGCACATCCCCGGGGGTAAAGAAAAGAAGGTTTTTTCGGCACAATTTATATATACAATCCACATAATATCAAAGCGGTAAAACACATAGCATGTTGAATAATATTGAGGACGGCGATTCTAATGAGCTCGAATTCTTAAACCCTGAAACCGAAGTTCTGGGTTGCTTATTCACAGCAGAGTCGCCAGAGCTGTCACACCTCCCTTTTTACTACCCTTTTTTACCGATTCTTTTGAAAAGATACGTTGGGTATACCTCAATGTTCAAATACCCGAGAAGGATATAATAACAAAGAGGAAGGAGTTTTTCCAAATAAAGGACAATCGGTCCGGGATTTTTATTTAATTTTTAGAGTCGCCACTTGGGAAGATAATAGTGTCCCAAGTCACCGATTAATCCTGAATCCGAGGAAATTGACTTTGTTATTACAGTCTGCGAAACAAAAACCTGGATAAGGAATTCTGTTATCCGGGGAGAAGGTGTTAGGCATTCCCGGATTTCGTGGTTTTAGCACGGTCCCTCAACCGTCGTTCTCAATTTTATATGACTTGTTATACACTTTTAGCAATATGTATGTGTTTCCAACTTAAATATTTTTAAGAATTGCGACGTCGCGAAAACGTATTTCGAGTCACACCGCAACCAGTACGCATGTGACTTTTAATACATTTCGGCTTTGCCGGGATTTAAGATTTGAGTTGCACCAAGTGCACACTCATATTAGAGAAAGTATATTTATTAAATCGTGCCTAATAAATGTCTAACGGCTTTAAATCTTTTGGGAGAGGTTATGGAATTCTCTATTAACCTTCCCGGATCTATTATATATCTTACGTTGTTACTAAAGGGGGCCCCACTTTTCTTGTTATTGTGTAAGGCTCATCCCATGCAATTTAGAAGTTCACTTAATATTTCACTACATTTTCTATCATTGTTTTTCCCTTAATCATTTTTATTTAGCTGAACTTCCAGAAGAGTGAGTCCAGGCCTTTATTGTTCCCATTGGTATTGGGCCTGGACTTCGGGATTAACTTAACAGGTTATCACATGTATCTGGGTCTTAATGACCCAGACCTGATTTGGGCTTTCATTCAATGGCCCAGCTAATCTCCGAACACAGTCCAGGCCTACGTTACATATTAGGCCCAGACCAAATTGAAACAATGGTAATAAAAGCAGAAATGAAAAACTTGCAATGAAAACAAACATCTGGTATCAAAACGAATTCAAATTGCACTTTATTTATCAATAAGAAATTGCTATACAAATTATCAATATTTAACTTCAGATCATGACTATCTAATGTACATAAAACTGAATTGATAGACTATTTTCATTTTTTGTTTCCTAATGGTGAATTTACACTAATTGAATTACCTATTACCTTAAGGAATTAAAAGATGGTTTGACTATATACAACACGATCAGACTAAATGGTTCACCTGTTTATACATAATATCCAGATGCTAATTACTTTTATTGAAATTCACTAAGAGTCTAATTCGTTTGATTATTACAAAATCAGTCTAATCTAATTACTATCTCATCTGATTGTTTCTGCTTTTAAACTTACTAAATCCATATATCACTTTCCAAATCAAACTATCTACACAAGCTTATTGAAGTTATTTACTGTGAGTTCGTATATTATAGATCCACGTCAAGATTAATTGGCCTTGTTTTATGGTTTTAACCTATTTAACTAAGTGATTTAACTACTATAACTATACTACTACTATTACTACTTATTACATTATTTTTGTCCGAACTTCTACTTATACATACAAAGTCCTAATGAATTACAGACTTAAACTAATTAATCAGCTACAGAATAGAAAAAAATGAAGAGATAACAATATGCTTTTAAACAATTTCTGAGTCTTCATTTCATCAAGCTTCAAAGTTACATAGCTTCGAACAAAATGTGTACCTGATTCAGCAAGTAAACTCGATTAGTTCTAAGGGGAGATGAAATAGGCACAGCAGTAGACTCAACAAGCAATGCAACAGTGAAGAATTGCATTCCAGATGAGTAGATAATAACACATCAACAATAATAGAAACCCCAGCAAATGAGCAGAAATTCCAAATGACTCCAAACAATAATTTCAACTCGGAAACCAGAGAACTATTTGCTATTTTAGTGTATAATTTTTTCTGAAAATTTTGTTTCCAAAATCCAGCCCTTAAACTAGTCCTAAATGGGGGTATTTATAGATGTAGAGAGGTGAATTTTTTGGGGGAAAAGATAGAATATAATTCTACTTCCCCCCCCCCCCTCCTAACTTACGAAATCTTATACTTTACACCCTATTTCTGTTACAAGATCTCTTCCAGCATGTGCTGGAAGGTTCTATTTGATTCCATTTTGGGGCTTTTACAAGTTTTCCCCTACTTGTTATTTTTTTTTTACTGAATTACCTTTTCCTTAAGACCAATATACCTTCATTCTCTGAAAAATTGCAGAAATCAGGAGCCCAAATGTCTTATATATCCCTATAGGCTCTATTAAATCTACCTTTTTGCCATTTTATGTTCCTTATATGCCCTTAAAGGCATTGATTAATTACCCGACCTGCCTAGGTCAGGTTTTCAGAGATTCAGCTCTTATTTAACTAATGACCAGCCTTTGTATCAATATTTAAGGACAGGCCATATCAGACTTAAGACTTATTTCAATTTTAACCAGTTTTGTTTCATTTATGTTATTTAAACTGATTTGTAGGACTGGCCTGCTTATTATCCTATTTAAAACCTAGCCAGTCCAAAGATTGGACTTAGCATTACAATTTAAGGCCCATTACTGAACACAGGCATGGCTAAGACCTTTGCAAGTCTAACCACCTGTGATCATGGGTCAAACTGGGCTTTGGTAAGTCTAAACCATTAGACTTAAACGAAATTTCAGTACACATCTAGCCTATTTAGTATTAGCCAGTGTGTGAGACCTAACAGAGTAGGTCAGTTGCAAAATTGACCACTCTTTGTCATTTATTTAACTTATAGCCTATTTGTGATTTTTTCAGTTTTAACCTTTTCTAAGACACTTAACACATGTTTCAATTTCAACCACTTATAAGTTTTAACACTACTGCAGCTATAACCAATCCATCTAGGCATGATAGGTAATAACAACGTTCGTTTAACCAAAGCTGTTGCAAACATAGCCAGTTTCACAAATAATTGCACACATAGCCAATGAAACCAGAATTGTTTATCAATTAATCAAAATTCAGTGAAAAGGGTTGAATATTGTTGAATCTCAATCAATAGACTTACAAACTCAAATTTTACAACACAGTGTCAATTAGTCATTAAACAGGCTTAGTCAAGACTTCCTTATACTTAATGAACCACTAAAAATCCCAAGTCATACTTAATATGTTCTTGACATAAACACATATAGGTAAAACTAATAAAGCAGTGTTGGAACAGAACATGGTTTGCAAAGATCAAAGATAGGCATGAAGGGATGTTAATCAGAGAACAACCAAGCTTGAAACAAAATAGACACAACAGTAACCCTTAAACCGAGTAGACATGGAGAAATATAACAAACAGACATTCTTTAAAGGCAAAAATCCCTAATCTAAACATACGAGTCATATAAATGAAAGATATGAAATAAAGGCAAGAAAAAGCAGAAAAAACAAACAAGATTTCTTAAAGACAAACCCTAATCTAAACATGTTGTTGTTCATATGACTAACATGCCAGAATAGGATAGATAGCAATGAGGAGAAACAAATCTTAAACAAAAAAAAACAGAACAAACAAACAAAAAACTTTTCAAAGACTAAAACCCTAGTCTAAGCATGCATTTGTTCATACGACTAGCTTATATATGCTGAACACACAGAAAATAACAAGAAAAGTAACAAAAATAACAGTAAAGAAAGCAAACAAAGAGGGGAAGGGACTTAGCCTGCAGGGACTGTCCCCTCATCTTTCCCATTTTCCTTTTCTTTTTCTTCTTTTCTTTTTTTTATTTTTCTTTTCTGGTTTTCTTTTCTCACACAAGACTCAGATTTGGAGTCTTCTGGTTATGAAGGGGTTTTTAGAAAGGGGAAAAGGTAAGTGCTTTGAGGGTGTTTTGTTTAAAGTCACCAGAGTTAGGTTTCCGGCGACCTATCTTTGAATATTCGAGATGGAGGAGAGAGATTCGAGGAAACTGGTTACGGGAGGTGATAGATCTGGTTATGAGGGTGCTATGGTGTTAAGCTGGGAAGGGTTTCCATGGTTTTGGTCATCAGCGGTGAACTCTGATGACCAGAGTTTCAAGAAGGGGAAAGGTTTCAAAGGTTCTTTGGGTTTTGGAGGGTATTTTGTGGTGGAGAAGAAGAAGGTGAGGGTTTTGGGGCTAGGGTTGGCCGGAGACCGCCGTGGAGAAGGCTAGTCTCCATGGCCGGCAAGCTTTGAGAGAGGAAGAAGATGAAGAAGTTAGGCGGCTAGGGTTAGAGATACATGAGAATGGCCGGTCTCTGAAGAGACCGGGCCCTTATATACTCGGGATGTTCGATAAACTCCTGACCGTTGGATCATTGATGATCAATGGCCAGGATCAATTGCTCGAAAACAACAACGTCTCAGTTAAATGAGAGATATATTATCCTCCGTTAGATCACAAGGCTTGGACGACTGAGATTTGATCTCAAATTTAATTGATTTAATTAATTCTGGATTGATTCTCAGCCATTGGATTTGACAAACGGACAGCTGAGATCAGTGTTATTTATTGAACTGGACCGGATTTCTTCTTTAATTTCGGCCAATATATTTGGGCCAGTATTTCAGAATTTCTTTTGGCCCAATCTTATTGTATTTTTGTATTTTCTTAGTATTTCAATTTTTTTGTGATAATTTTTCTTTGTATTTCATTTTTTTCTTTTTGTATTATTTGAATTACTCAATTTCCTATCTTTACTAATTTTCTACTATATTTCCCATAATTTCCGCTATTAATACTATTTTTTGTTGATTATTCCTTCAACTATTTTAATTCAAAAATTCATGTATTTAACCTATATTTTTTTGATTTTCTAATTTCTAATTATTCAAACACACAAATGTATCTAATTTCAATCAAGACATGCAATTTCACTCAAAAATATTATTTATTTTTAATTTTGGAATTTTATTGCCTAGTGCAAAAATCACGTGCTCACAGGTATGACCACCCCCTCATGACCTCATAATTCCCCTTTCACTTTGCACTTACTCCTAGCCGTATGTTCTGCTTGGAAGCCATGCTTCGGGACCCCTAAGCTCTCTTTGAACTTGGATGCTTGAGGGATGGCTATACCACACTGCACCATTCATTTCATAATTGCATCCTGGGTGTAAGCAGTGCCTAGAATCCTTAAGGTTCTTGGAACTTTGAAACATCTTGGATAATAAGAAGGCTTTGGAGATCTGGACCCCAGAGTTGGTTAAATACATATTATTGGACATTAAGATTGAATTAGGCTGCATAGATCTAGTTGATAGTTTTTGGTGTATTTTTTGTTATTTCAGTCGATTCATTGAGTTATAATAACTTGTATAGAACTCGGGGAATCTAGTAAAAGGGCATGGGAGGGGTTTTACTTTCTTGCATCAATAAAGAGTAGATATCATGACTTTAGGACTTTAATTTTTCTTAATAGAAATCTTGCACATAAGATGGTTCGATGTTTGTGATTCAAGTCACCTAGATACCATGCCTAGGATTTAACGTTTAATTATGATATAAGTCATCTAGAAATTCTGCCTCAAGGGTTTAATGTTTAGTCATATTGCAAGTCACTAGAGATCCTGCCTATAGGACCTTAACGTTCATGTAATCAGTACATATAGATATCATGCCTAGGGAATGCATATGCATTAGGCATATTGTAGGGTAATTAAATAATCATCTTTTCTTACTAATTCTAAACACACTTTTAAAATCAAATATAGATATCATGCCTATAGGATTTCGCATCAAACTCGTCCGATTCTTTTTAAGCAATAACAATCTGTTAACTGGCCCTTAACGTCTTAATGTTTTCAGCCGTAATCTTTTGAAAAAATTCTTTGGAATCATTATACATTTGAGTTCTTCAAATCTGCACCTTTTCTGAAACGGTTCTTTCTACAATTCTGCCTAAACATTTTCCAACTATGTTTTGGCCTTCCTGAAATTGTCTTTAAAACAAGTTCTACAACTTACTCTTTCGTTAAGTATTTCTGTCTGTGGAACTCCTTCTACGGTTTATACTCGAATATTCTAATGATTCTTTTAAAAAATATTTCTAAACGGACTGCAGTCTGTACTTTCCTTTCAAAACTCTTCGGCATTATACTACTTTTTGAAACCAGTATTTTCTAAATCACTCATTTAAAATACCTTAACATCTAACAAATGTATCCAAGTTGCCTAATGCAGACTTTCTATCTAAATATATGTGTTAAATCGATCTGCTGCTTAAGTTTAGCTCAAAGAACAAACCAGTATGTGTAAGATCATGCTAAACTTTATGTTATCTGATTTACGGGGTTTATGTGACACTTACGTGTTTGTTTATTCATTCCCTCTACTTGTTACTTTTCTTTGAATGTCGATTAGAATTTTTGTCCTTTAAACTCCATAAAGGTCTATCACGACCCCAGTTCACCCTCCATGAACATGTCGTGATGGCACCTAGTCCCTACGACTAGGTAAGCCTAACAATGCAGGAGATAACCATAATTACAGAAGAAAGTAAAATAAACTGAATTAGTAAAATAAAATGGTGCCTAAGGTGCCGCTCAGCACGTACCATAACAATCTCAAAACTGACAACATTTCCCAAAACCCGAAAAGTCACAAATCACTAGCTAAGAGGATACATAAGAGGCTCTGACTCAAGAATATCTATACAAGGCGAAATACTGAAACAACTATACTTTTTACAGAATGCTGGAAAAAGGGACTCCTCAGTCTACAGACGTAGCAAATATACCTTGAAGTCTCTACCGGTATGCTTCCTTCCAAGGCTGACAGAAACTGAACGAGAGTACCTTTATCTGCACAACAAAAATGTGCAGAACTGTAGCATGAGCACACCACGACGATTCCTAGTAAGAATCAAGACTAACCTCGATGGAGTAGTGACGAGGAATAGTCATGACACCTACCGGTCGACCAAGCTTTGAGACTTCCGGAGTAGCCTGTGAGGTCTGAGCAGTGGTAGAAGTAGTCTGGGCAGTGGTGGAAGTGGGATCCGTCGGAGGAGTAGAGGACTGTGCAGCATCAGCCTGAGTGACAGGAGGCTGGGATGAAAGGAGGTCCTCCTGAACTACTGCCGCATGGGGTATCACAGCATCACCAAGGCGGTTGATATATATGATCCCTTGCTCCTGACCTATAGCATCCCACTGGAGATCAATGGGAACTTGAGCAGGATGACATAGGGCAGTGATCAAGGATGGAAATGGGAGAGAAGTGGCATCTTGCCTTGCTCGTCGACCCATCTCTTGAAAGATTATCTCCCCCATGTTCACTTTGATACCCTGCATTATACAAGCAATCAGGTGGGACTTCTCAATGGCAATATCGGTGTCATGATGGGTTGGGATCAGCCTGGATGCAAGAAATGCAAGCCAATATCTTCCCTCGCGTGAGAAGCTCTCCTTGTAAATTTTTCGCCCAAGTTGTATCCATGCAGTGGTCCCAATAGCTATGACTGAGGCAATCCAGCTTCTTTCACCCTCCTTGTTGGCAAATTTGTCCTTGTACTCCGCTGTGGATGTGTCCTCTTCCCATTCTGGGAGAAGAATCCAATTGATGGCCTTGGCACTGCACTTGACTGTAAAGCCCCGAACGTCCACCTTGTCAAGGTACATCTTCTGCCGCTTGTGGTGCTTGGTTCAGGAAGCTCCGTAGTTGGCATAAAACTCCCGAACTAGTGACTCATTGTATGTGGCAAGGGGGTGAAACCCATCCATTTCCTCCGCTTAAGGTTTGCAAGGATGTGCGGGTATTTTTCCTTCATGCCATTGAGACTAAATTGCTTTTTCGGAAGGAGTTTTCTCCGGTCGAGCCCAGCTTTGTATTTTTCCCTCGAGCCCTCAATACCCCAGCCGAGATGGTACGCAGTTCCTTCAGCCGCTTGTTTTCTTCTTGCTTCGACATGTATACCAACCCTAGGCCCAATATCTGCTTCCACAGGTTGGCGGGTTTGATTCTTGTGGCGGGTCCACCGTTTGTCTTTTAGCCAGAGGGGGCTTTGTTGTGAGCCGTTTTTGTGCTGGAGCCATATCTGTAAAGGATGCACTGTTAGTACAGATATTAGGAGAAGAGATAGGAAGGAAATGAGCTAAGTACACAGATTTGTGGTGAACTCTGCGATGGCAGAACCACTTTGCAGACCGTATAGTCACCGCAAAAATGCAAGCTTGAGAACAGTGTCAATCTGCGATGATATCTGTGGTCGCATAACCACTATACGAACCGCACACATATCGCTGAATGAGCATTTGATACGCCAGAAAATTCCTAAGTCTCTATGTCACTCTGTGGTGGGTTTGTGGACCGCAGATCAATTCTGCGACAACATTCTTTCTATGAAGGAAATGAGCTAAGAACACAGATATGCGGTGAACTCTACGATCGCAGAACCACTCTGCGGACCGCATAGTCACCGCAAAAATTCAAGCTTGAGAACAGTGTCAATCTACAATGATATCTATGGTCGCATAGCCACTATGCAGACCGCAGACATATCGCAGAATGAGCATTTGATAAGCCAGAAATTCCCAAGTCTCTGTTTCACTCTGCGGCGGGTTTGCGGACCGCAGATCAACTATGTGATTGCATAATGACCGCAGACGTTGTTATCCCCAGCTAACCTAAGGTTAGGTTTGCGATGAAAATGCAGTCCGCATATCAGACATGCGGACCGCAGAACTAATCGTTCTAAGACAGGGGTCCTATTTTTCATCCATGGCTACCCTATTCTTCTACCAATTCCTTACCCACAGCACGTTTAAACCCAATTCAACCCTATTTTAGCAACATTCAACCAAACCAACGACGAGTTCCCCAAAACTTTTTTTTTTTTTGCTCAAAACTTTAACGACAGAGATGGAAATGGAAGTACATACCAGATGCAGAGTGTGAAGGTCAGTGGAGAACTTGGTTATTCGCCTTGCATGGGTTTGATCTTGCCTCTCTTCTCTTTTTTTTCTTTTTATCTCATTTTTTTTGGTTCTGTACTGAAGCGTAATAGGGACATACCTGGGAGATATGTTGAATCGCGACAACCAATCTGCAAACCACTCTGCGGTCACAGATCTGACCTGCGGACCGCATAATGGTCGCATTCTAATAGCCAACAAAGCCAATTCTCAGTTTAGTTCTGCGGTCCATTCTGCGGTCGTAGAACTAACATACGGACCACAGAACGGTCGCATTTGAGCACCCAATTTGGCCAACTCTTTGTTTCATTGTGTGGTGAATCTGCGGACCACAGATCAATTCTGCGACCGCATTTCCACCGCATTTTTCTCAACATGTTGTCCCTTCATCTGCTCATGCCTGTCCAACAAGTATTGAGACCTTTTGGGCTCCCTACACTTCAACAGATGTTGTAAAGAAGACAAATAAATAAAGAAAATGCAAAAAAGAAAGACGGTGTTACCACCCATGGGTTGCCCCACGCAGTGCTTGATTTAACATCGCGACATGACATGACTAATTACTTCAATTTCACAGGGTAAGGACCATCCTTGAGATCCAGCTACTCCACCACATTCTTTTCACCATCAATGCCCAAGTAGTGCTTGATACGTTGGCCATTCACTCTAAATGTCTTGGACCCGTCTGTTGTTTCCAGTTCCATCGCTCCAGATGGAGAGACATTCACCACTATAAAGGGGCCGGACCATTTCAATTTAAGTTTTCCCGGAAACAATTTTAGACTTGAGTTAAAGAGTGAGACCAAATCACCTGCCTTGAACTCTCTTTTCAAGATCTTTTTGTCATGGACAAACTTCATCCGTTCTTTGTACACAGCTGCGCTCTCATAAGCATGGAACCGGAATTCTTCCAGTTCATTTAGTTGCGTTAACCTCAAGTTTGCAGCCTTAGCCCATTCCAGATTTGGCTTCTTCAATGCCCACATGGGTTTGTGTTCTAACTCAACGGTTAGATGACATGTTTTACCAAAAATGATTCGGTAAGGAGAAGTACCAATAGCACTTTTGTAGGTCGTGCGGTATGCCCACAATGCATCATCTAATCTTCTTGACCAGTCAGTCCTATTTGCATTCATAGTCTTGGCTAGAATATTCTTGATGTTTCGGTTAGAGACCTCCACTTGACCACTCGACTGCGGATGATATGGTGTGGCCACCTTGTGTTTGACACCATACTTCTCAAGTAGCCCCGCAAATGCCTTGTTGCAAAAGTGTGATCCACCACCACTAAGAATGGCTCTAAGGGTGCCAAACCGAGTGAATATGTTCTTCTTCAAAAAGGCGGTCACACTCCTTGCCTCATTGTTTGGTAAGGCAACGGCTTCAACCCATTTGGAAATGTAGTCCACTGCCACCAAGATGTACTTCATTCCATAAGAGCTCACAAAGGGGCCCATGAAATCAGTTCCCCATACATCAAAGATTTCTATCTCCATCACATATTGCATTGACATTTCATGCCTTTTGGAGATTGAACCTTGTCGTTGACATTGATCACAAGCTTTTGCAAATTGATTTGCATCATGGTAGATGGAAGGCCAATAATAACCACACTCAAGAATCTTAGCCGCCATTCTATTGCCTCCATGATGTCCCCAAACAGATGAGTCAGGACATGCCTTGAGGATTGGTATAATTTCTTCTTTTGGTACACACCTCTGGATGATGTTGTCAGCACACACTCGAAATAAATAGGTCTCCTCCCAATAGTATTGTCGACAATTCCTCAAGAACTTTTTCTTTTGATGAGATTCTAACCCTTCCGGAATGAGATCGCTCACCATGTAATTAGGAATGTCGGCATACCATGGAGCAATGGTATTGGAGAGTGACAATATATGCTCATCGAGGAATGCATCATTTATGTCAAGCTCTTCATTAGGTCTCCCTGCTTCCTCAAGCCTTGATAAGTGATCCGCAACTTGGTTTTGTGTACCTTTGCGATCTTTGACTTCAAAGTCAAATTCCTGCAACAAGAGAATCCACCAATTAGTCGAGGTTTTTCATCTTTCTTCGCCATGAGATATCGAAGAGCCGCATGATCTATGTAGACCACCACCTTGGACTCCAACAAATAGGCCCAAAACTTCTCAAAAGCGTACACAATGGCAAGAAGCTCTTGCTTAGTGACAGTGTAGTTCATTTGCACCCCATTGAGAGTTTTGCTTGCATAATATACTGGATGAAGTATTTTGTTGTGGCGTTGGCCTAGCATTGCTCCAATTGCTACACCACTGGTGTCACACATGAGTTCGAAAGGAAGAGTTCAATCGGGAGTGACAATAATAGGTGCCGTGGTGAGCTTCAACATTAATTCCTTAAATGCTTTGAGGCACTTGTCATCAAACACAAATTTTGCATCCTTCTCAAGAAGCTTGCGCATGGGGTGTGCAATCTTTGAGAAGTCCTTGATGAATCTCCTATAGAATCTGGCGTGGCCCAAGAAGCTTCGAACACCTTTTACCGAAGTGGGAGGAGGAAATTTTGGAAAAGATCTCTATCTTTTCCCGGTCAACCTCAATGCCATGCTTAGAAATCTTATGCCCCAACACAATACCTTCATCCACTATGAAGTGACATTTCTCCCAATTTAGCATAAGATGCGTCTCCTCGCATCTCTTAAGCACTTGTCTAAGATTTGCAAGACAATGCTCAAAAGAATCACCTAAAACCGAGAAATCATCCATGAAGACCTCTAGAAAATCCTCCACCATGTCGGAGAAAATGGACATCACGCATTTTTGAAACGTCGCCAGGGCATTGCACAACCCGAATGGCATCCGACTAAAAGGAAATTTCCCATAGGGACAAGTGAATGTTGTTTTCTCTTGATCCTCCAATGCAATGTTGATTTGGTTGTAACCGGAATACCCATCAAGAAAACAATAGAATTCCCTTCCCCCTAGACGATCAAGCATTTGATCAATAAAAGGCATAGGGAAATGGTCCTTGCAAGTTGCACTATTGACATTCCGATAATCTATCAACACTCTCCACCCGGTCACCGTTCTTGTTGGGATGAGCTCATTTTTTCATTTTGAATCACGATTATGCCTCCCTTCTTTGGTACACATTGCACCGGGCTCACCCAAGAACTATCAGCAATTGGGTAAACAACTGCGGCATCTAACCACTTGATGATTACCTTCTTTACTACCTCTTGCATTGAAGGATTTAATCACATTTGATGCTCCACACTGGGTTTAGTGTCATTCTCCAATTGGATCTTGTGTTCACAAATACCCGCGGGAATTCCACGGATGTCGGCGATTATCCACCCAATAGCTTGCCTATGCTCCTTCAAGACTTCCAATAATTGCTCCACCTGCACATCATTCAACAAAGAAGAAACAATTACGCATAAAGTATCATTAGAGCCAAGAAATTTATACCTTATGTGCGGAGGAAGTGGTTTGAGATCTAGTTGTGGTAGCTTAATGATTAATGGCTTTGCGGGGGGGGGGGGGGGGAGTAGATCTGTTCTCTAAGTCAAGGGAAAGCTTTGCCGGCGTGTAAGTATAGGATCCAAGACCCTCCAATGCATTTACCGACTCTATGTACTCGTCCATGTCTTCCCCATCAAAATTTACCAAGATAGCCGCCAATGCCTCACCAAGGCATTGTTCTTCCATTTTAAATTCCACGGCATCCTCTATCTCATCAACCGCTTCTATCATAGAAATGCTCTTATATTCATTGGGAAACTTCATGCCCTTGCTTGCTTGAAATGTAACCTCTTCATCATTCACCCGAAATTTAATCTCATTCCGCTGCGAATCCATGAGTGCTCTTCCCGTGGCTAATAATGGTCTCCCACAAATGATAGGGATTTCTTTATCAACCGCACAATCTAGAATTACGAAGTCCGCAGGCAAATGGAATTTCCCAACTTTCACTAACACATCATCAACAATTCCTACCGGTCACTTGATGGAACGATCGGCCATTTGCAATATCATGCTTGTTGGTCTTGGCATACCCAATCCCACTTGCTTATAAATGGCAAGTGGCATCAACTTGATGCTAGCTCCATTGTAACATAGGGCTCTTGCAAATTCACGCGCCCCAATAGTGCAAGGTATGGTAAAGGCTCCTGGATCTTCCTTCTTTTGGAACGGAGTTGTGGCAATGATAGAACTAACCCGGTGAGTCACGTTTACCACCTCATGCTTTGTGGTCTTCTTCTTGGCGATCAAATCTTTCAAGTACTTAGCAAACCCCGACATTTCTTGAAAAGCTTCCACAAAAGGAATGTTTACCGTCAATTGCTTGAGAATGTCGTAGACCTTTTCAAGTTTGCTATCATCAATCCTTGTTGCTAGCCTTTGAGGGAATGGAGGAGGAGGCCTAGGAATAGGTGGAAGAGGTATTGATGACTCTTTCCCCTTTTCCTTTTCCTCTTCCCAATCTTCTTATGGTGCTTTAGCTTTTTTCGGAACTCTTTCAACTTCAACAACCTTTGGTTCTTCAACCACAACAACCTTTTGTTCTTCAACCTCAACAACCTTTTGTTCTTCAACCTCAACTCTTTGCTTGGTCTCCACATCTTCAACCATGTGTTCACTCTCTCCGGTTAGCACTTTTCCACACCTAGTGGTGATTGCCATGACGTGAGAGGTTGGACCACTTCCACTACCTCTTGGGTTTGCAATCGTTTCACTAGGGAGTGTTCCTTTTTGCTTGGGGTTTTGCTCCTTGAAGAGGTCTCTCATTTGCATCTCCAATTTTTAGATGGAGGCGGTATGAGAGCCAACGACCTCGACCATGTTCCCCATTGAAGCATCGGAATTTTCTTGATTTTGTAGCACTCTCTCAAGCATAGCTTCCAATTTTGAATCATTAGAGGACCCTTGGATCGAATGTTGCCCTTTTGGAAGAACATAGGGGTTTTCACTCCGGCTAGAAAAGTTGTTGTTGTTGCCCCAATTTCTTTGTTGTGAACTACCTTGGTCATACCTCCATTGTTGGTTGCCTTGCCCTTGCGGGTTTGGCCTCCATTGTTTTTGTGATCCCTTGTGGGAATATACTGGGTTGTTGTTGTTTGTTTTTGCGATCCTTGACCTTGATAGTATTGCCTTTGGTACCCTCCTTCGGGGTTGTTGATTTAATTAGCCTCTTCAAAATCTTCATTATGAATGGGTGGCATATCCTCGATGACGTTGACCTTCTTCGTTTGATTTTCCGTGAACATCTTGGTCAACACATTAACATTTGTGGCTAACCCCGCAATGATTTGGTCTCTCTCTTGGTTTTCCTTGATCAAATTTGTCAAAGAATGAGACCCATAAGCTATTCCACCGGATGTATCCTAAGAATGCCATGCTTGATTATGTTTGGCCATCTTGTAGAGGATTTGAGTTACCCTAGCAAAAGACTTATCCATAAAAGATCCATCCGCCGCATTCTTCGTAATGACTTGGTTCATGGGATTAAGACCCATGTAGAACTTCTCAAGCAAGATAGAATCAGGGAATCCGTGATTTGGCGACCTCACCAAATATAGTTTGAAGCGATCCCAAGCCTCATGTAGATGCTCCCCTTGTTGTTGCTTAAAGAAGAAGATTTTGTCTCTAAGCTCAGACTTCTTGCTTTGTGGGAACCATTTTGCTAGGAATGCCCGGACATGTTCGGGCCATGATCGAATTGAATTGGGTGGCAAGTTTTGAAGCCACCTCCTTGCATCACCGGCCAATGAGTACTTGAAGTCTCTCAACATTAAACCATCTTACGAGACATTGGTTTGTTTGTGCATAGCACACACTCCCAAAAAATTCCTTAAATGTTGAGTTGGGTCATCATCGGTGGAATTCCTAAAAAATCCTTCCACCTTGAGCATGAGGATTAGACCATGATCCACCTTAAACGTTGAGGCACCAATAGCAGGGGTACGATTGCATTTGTGTCATCGATATATTCATCGATATTCGCAAAAGGATTTTCCTCCCATTCATCCTCGTAGTCAGACATTGTAGCCTATCACACCAAGCAAAGAAAGCAAAGTGTGATGGAATAGAATTAGATATCAAGTAAAGTACACACTAATGAGTAATTTCAAAACCGTATTCCCCGGCAACGACGCCAAAATTTGTTACGCTCAAATTACACTTTGATAATTAGTGCAAGGCGTTCGGTGTCAAATATAGTAATCCAACGAGGTTGGGGTTGAATCCCACAGGGAATAGGTGTGAAACGATTACTAGAGTTAGTGTGTTACCCGACTAGAATCTTAAATCTATTCCGTTAGTAGTAACATGAAAATGTAGTAAGAGTAGCAAGAGTATGAGTGAGAGTTGTTTTAGAACAATAACTAATTTGAATGCTTGATGTAGTACTTAATAAGGTTGATTGAACCAAGGTTGTGTTCCCATAATTAAAGTGTAATGCTATCGGTGTTAATATGATATATTTCTAAGGGTTGGTTATTGATATGAAATTGATGTCTATGCAACTATCCAATATTTCTCAATACTTGAATAGTGTTTCCTCTCTTACTTTTTCCCAAGAGTATAAGAGTCACAATTTATAACAATCAATAGATGCCAAATAAAACCCACTTATCCCTAAGCGATTCTATTAAACGAGGTGTAAGGCCTCGAGTCTTTTTTATTTACTTCTTCCAAAATCTAACTCACTTTCCCAAGCAAAGTAAGACTTAAATGGCTTTTGTCAATGTTTACAACCACCAACAATAAATGAAGAATGAGAAGTAAAGAAATATCAAACAACCATTATGCATATATTCAATGTTAAACACCCATTTACATAACAACCATTTAGGGTTCACAACCTTAGTATTTAAGTTTAGCCACACATGATAAAATATAAAATACAAGGTGTAATAAATGTCATAAATGCTTACAAAGTAAGAGAATCTTCACCCAAAGCTTCCAAAAAGAAGAGATATTAAAGTCTTGGACTGTAGTGTAAAGTCTGCACAAGATGTTCCCACACAAGATTCTAAAAACTATTTATAGAGGGACCGAATTCGGACAAAAATCGGACAAGTTTACCCTTCCAGGTCAGCTTTGCGACCGGAGATCTATTGCATAACAGGTCTACGGTCCGTATACTGAGAGGCGGCGTCGCATATTAAAAACCCTAGCTGCTAGTTCTTCCATCGCATTGCCATTCTGCGGTCCGCATAGTGATTGTGCGACCGCAGATGGCACCGCATAATGGAAACCTGGGTTTTCTTCTTGTTCATTTTGCGGCAGAAATGCGGTCCGTATGTTGATTATGCGATCGCAGAATGACTCACATTCCTGACATGGTTTTTAGCTCCAGACACTATTTTGCTCTGCGATTTGGTGCGCAACTATGCGGTCCGCATGTGCAATCTGCGACCGCAGATTGGTCTGCAGACTTGCGTTTGTGCAATACTTTGCCCTTTTCTTGTCTTTTTGCTTCCATTTTTGTGTCCTTGGTCTTTTATTCCTCTTGATCTGTAATAGCACAAAATCACATAAGTATGGACTAAATTTTGCAATAAAACAAGCTAATATCTAAGCAATTAGTATGTAAATGTGCCGAATTTCTCCGGCACATCAGAAATCCCTTCAAGCATGAATCTCTTTAGGGAGAACATTGTCCACAATGAGAGGGACAAGAGGTTTTGGGCCTTTTTCCCACCATCCGAAGATGATGGAACCCTTGATGGGGTATTATCTTAGCCTTTACTGTTGTATTGTCCATGTTTTGCCGGAATAATTGTTTATATTAATTGTGTTCTGACCGCTAAGAGACTGGTTCAACAGAAACAGAAGGTTTTAAAGCAAAATATATCAGTTTTCTTCAAAGAGGATAAAAAGAGGGAGTAAGAAATCTTAGAAGTTTGAAAGATGGTAAAGATTGAGCCTTCCTCCTATTTATAGGGCTAAAATATATAGAAATCGAAGAAGCATGATTCGAAATGGGCACAGGAAACTATAATATCAATTCGCCCCCTGAACCATCTCAAGAGCAGATATAATTATGACACATGTCGGCTATGACGTCAGTTCAGAAAGTAGACCACGTGTCAACGAATCGGCAACGCAATGTACTTCCCCCCTTTTTCTGATCACATCATCGCCCTCATAATAAGGTCAAATTCTTCGAAGGACGAGCTCGACATTTCCGCCCATTGAAGACGTATGCCGCATACGCCTTCAACGAGTTGAGGGACTAACTGTATGGGGCCAAATTTGACCCCTTACGTCTTTACGTCAAGAGGGTACAACCTCCCTCGTATACCTCTTATAACAGGGGTACAGTATAGACGTAAGGTCGCAGACGACATCACTCACTAAGACGACGTCGACTACGCTCTAATGTTCTTATTATTACTGTTAAGGAGGCCCCTTCCTATATAAAGGGGGCCTCCCCATTGTAAAGGCATCAATGTTATTATCTAATAATACAACTCTCTCTATTTCTGAATTTTCACCAGCAAATGTTCTTAAAGTTCTTCATTTTGCAACATTACATATATCATAACTATATCAATCTCATATCTAGGTTTATTATATTTGGTTATGATTTAACCCTTTTGATCTTCTTGATTGTTTTAAGCTTGTAAAGTAACATTTAACTTTTTAGCCAGAAAAAATAGAGGCAGTAAAACATATTTCCTGCTAAATGGGTGTTCCATGTAACTGGTCTATGTCCCTCAATTAAATATATATATATATATATATATATATATATATATATATATATATATATATATATATATATATATATATATATATATATAGTTACATACTAAATGTCAACAAAAAGCTGGTTTAAAATATTGACATAACAATAACGATAGAATAATATAAAAAATGATAATGACAGAATAGTTTTGACTTTGATTTTAGATCACAATAAAGTAGAATTTAGTGTTATTAATTCCTATTTTTTTAATGATTAAGACATATGAATCTTAATACGTATCTGAATATCAAAATGTGTATTAAGATTAAGACATCGAATATGAGTACACATGAATTTTAAGATGTGTATTAAGATCTGAATACTAATTGATTAAGCCTATTTATTTCTTAAACATCAGAGTGTATAAATGTTATCTTTATTTATCAACATAAAATACTAATTAATTTAATGTTATATATATACACACACACAAGTTACAATATGCAAAACAATTATGACTTGTATTTTAAATATCATATTAGTAGTTGATAAATAACAATATTTATGTCACATCATAGAAATCCCACCTTGGGACCATGATGATGCCTAAAATTTCACTTGCTAGGCAAGTTAACGTTAGAATAGCTTATCCATTTTTAACAGTTCAAATTAAATAATAATGAAGAAACCAAAATAGCTAAAATAAATTCTAAAGTAAAGTGCAGAAAATCATAAGAACCAAAATATCTCATATAGCCCTGAATCTCGTGTAACGAGTACACGAGCTACTAGAAGTTCGATAAATAGAGTCTAAAATTAATACAACTATTTTAAATGAAATGAATAGTAAAAGGGAAAAGAGGAAGGGGATTTTTGTGGACGTTAGCAGATCTACCTCAAGTCTCTAAATGATCGTCCAAGTTAGTGCACCTCACGTACAGTTGGGAACAGTACAAAAATTTGCAGAAGAATTACAGAGTGTAGTATGAGTACAACCGACCTAATGTACTCTGTGAGTATCGAAACTAATCTCGACGAGGAAGTGACGAGGCTATGATAGGACTTTCACGTAATTAAACCTATACAAACATAGATATATGTATCAAACAACAACAAAGTAGAGATTTAATAAGTACAGTTGGGGCGGAAAATGTGAAAGGGAAACAAGATACGATAACTACAACATAAGACAGTCAAATAAATCATCAACCAATAAAGAAGGATAAACATACAAAATAAAGATGGCATGACATTACACTTTGTACTTTTAATCTGAACCTTTTTATAAGATGATGACATAAGTGTCATGATCCCAAATACCAAAGTCGTGATGGCGCCTATCACAGTACTAGGCCAGCCGAAACAACAGGAAGCACATGGAAGATCTTTTGCAAAATTTACTCTTTTTCTAAACAGATTTAAGTCTCAATTCTTTCATTTTCATATATCAAGAAAATTACGTGAAAACAAGTACGAAAATACAATCAACACAACCCGAATCTGGTGTCACTAGTCAGGAGCCACTTAGTACAACTTAACATTGTCTTCTTAATACAAATTAAGTCTGAAATATAAATAATTAGGATAGGAAGGAGAAGGGCAGGGTTGCGAACGCCGTGCAACTATCTTGCTACCTCCAGAGAAATACACAAAAGATGCTGAAAACTCAGAAATATCTGAATCTGCACACAAACTGCAGGGAGTAATGTGAGTATGCCAACTCAGTAAGTAATAAAAGTAAATAAAGACTTAGCAGTAAGAAATCACACAATCCACGTCATAGCACCACAGCAAGTGCAGTATGTTTCCAAAACCGGATACAAATCAAATCATCTCATTAAATTCCAATTTTAGTAAAATCCTTTGAAAAATAACTTTCTAATAGCTTCAACAAAGGTTTGATGTCATTTATAGTGAAAGTGATAAAAATCGTAATCGGCCCCTCGAGCAAGAATAAACCAAAACAGCACTTCGGGTAGACTCCTCAGTCAATCATATACATCACAAAACATGAAAATCATAGTGTAATTAATAAAAACGAAATCAATAATTTAATTCCAAATATCTCATAAAAATTCCAGTTTCAATGAAAGTTGTTCAAAACACTTGTTTAACATTTTAAATAGAGGCTCAGTATAAATATGAATATAGTAGTAACTCCAGAAAACAAGTTCATCAGGCAAAGCATCACTCGCATACATGTATATGTAGCCCACCGGGCAAGCCGCTCACTAACTCATGACTCAACTCTCAGTAGTGAGCGCTCATACTCAGCACTCACACTCAATAGATAGCATAATAATCGCTGAGGCATGCAACCCGATCCATAAATCGCTGCAGCATGCATCTCCATATATATAGTTGATTGCGCTTATTGGGGGTGTGCAGACTCAAGATAGGCTCCTACAGCCCAAGCGCTATATCGCTAGAGCGTGCAGCCTGATCCAATATCTGTATAATATCGCTGCGACGTGCATCCTGATCCACAAATATATATAATATCGTTGCGGCGTGTAGACCAATTAATAAATATATATAGAAACCTTCCCACCAGGCCCTCGGCCTCTCTCAGTCAACAACCTCATAATCAGGCCGTCGGCCTCACTCTTAGTCATCAACTTACAATCTGGTCCTTAGCCTCTCTCTCAACCATCCACCACACAAGCCACTCGAACTATTAGTAAATAGGGCGTTCAACCCAAAATATTTTTAGTATCAAAATAGAGTAAATAAGGCTAAGTTATAAAATCACTAAAATAGAGCATGAGTGAGTACAAATATTAAGTCAGAACAGTGAGGAATAGAATTAAATAGCCCCATAAGGGTCCAAACAGTTGGCACGAGGCTCAAATATGGCATTCATCTCAAAACATGATAATACTTTCTAAAAAACAATAGTATCAAATAGTTTCCAATCAAATACATGACTCAGAAGTCATACGGGTTTGATCAAGTCACAATCCCCAATTGTGCAAGACCATACACTCGTCATCTAGCGTGTGTGCAACCTCAAAGTGGAACAATGATGTGAAATCCGGGGTGTTATGGCCTCAAGACAATATTTACAATCATTACATACCTCTCGATTCGTCCTCAAATCACCTCGAATCTATCAAAAATCAGAATCATATCATTAATACATGCCCAAGGGACAAAGCCCACACGAAAATTATCAAATTAAACTCAAAATCCCGAAATTGGCGAAACCCGATCCTTGAGTCCACTTCTCAAAATCCGCTAAAAATCAAATCAATATAATTCTTATCCTCCCACGAGTACATACATACCAAGAACATCAAAATCGGACCACAAATGTGTAACGACCCGGCCCGTCGTTACGGGAATTACCATCTCGTTACCTTGCATTTACATATCTTATGCTTTAAAATTAGTATTTGAATATATCGGGTGAGTCAGGAGTGATTCGGGTTGAAAATGAAGCAAATAGCATGTTTGAAGAAAGCTTGAATATGGGAAGTCAACCTAGAGTTGACTATTGAGTTAGAGTGCTCGGAATCGGATTCTGATGATTCGACTAGTTTCGGGGATCATTTATGACTTAGGAAAGCAATCGGAATTGAATTCGGAGGTCCGTTGTAGTTTTAGGCTTGAATTGGCGAAGGTTGATTTTTGGCGAAAACCGGATGGTAGGTGATATTTTGATCCGGGGGTCGGAATGGAATTTCGACAATTTCTGTAGCTTCGTTATGTGATTTTGGATATGTCCGCAAATATTCAGGTCATTCGGACATCGTTTGATCGGGTTTTGGATTGAATGTTAGTTTTGAAAGTTTTGAAGAAACTTAGGCTTGAATTCGTGAGTAGATGGTGATTTTGATGTTTAGTATGGTGTTTTTATGATTGGAACAAGTCCGTATCATGTTTTGGAGTACGTTGGTGGTTTTCGTTGGGGTCCCGGGGGCCTCGGGATGATTTCGGACCATCAACCGGGCATTTGGACTTGGCAAAAATCTGCAGAAAAACTGCAGGTTCTGTCCAGGCATTTAAGCCTTCGCGTTCGCATGGCATGGGCCGCGTTCGCGAAGGCCAGGCGGATCATGCATCGCATACACGATCAGGTGCGTCGCGTTCGCGTAGGCCAGGAGCCTTGTGCTTCGCGATCGCGTTCCTGGTGTCGCGTTCGCGTAGGTCAGTTGGAGTGAACCATCGCGTTCGCGTGACTGGGAGTCGCAAACGCGTAGAAGGAATTTTGGACGGCTGGGAGTTTGAGCATCGCGAACGCGTGGTCGGCGTCGCGTTCGCGAAGAGTAACTAGAAAATGAGCATCGCGAACACGTGGGAGATCACGCGAACGCGTAGAGCAAATTGCTCTGGCAGTGAATAAAATCACAGAACAGAGGGGTCGCGGGTTTATACCCAAAAACACAATTTTGAGCCCTAGAGAGAAGAAAACTCGAGGAAAACACTGAGAAATCATCGGGTATTCGTCGGAGGTAAGATTCTTGACTCAAAAACATCATTTTATGGTAGAATTAACATAAATCTTCATGAAATTGAGTTGAAATCTTGAAGAAATGTGGCCTAGATATAGAAAACGGGATTTTGAGTTTTGGAAGGCCATTTGAACTCCGATTTTGATAAATTTTATATGCACGGACTCGTGGCGAGATGAGGGTCGCGTTGGTACTAATTTCGGAATTTTCCGAGCAGTGGACCCGGGGTCGGGTTTTACCAACTTGGTGTATTTATGCGAATTTCATGTAAATTAAAATAGGTTATGATTCTTTGACCCGTATTTGATATAATTATTGTGGTTTGACTAGATTCTACGCACGAGGGAGCTAAATTAAAAGGAAAAGGCATCGCGGACGAGTCTACGACTGGCTAGAGGTGAGTAGTTTGTGTATATGGTAGCCTGAGGGTTCGAAACCCCGGCTTAGCATATTGTGACGCTAGTAGGGCGTGGCTCGCACACCGTGGCAGGTGCGGGATTGATTGTGACTAGGGATTGAGACTTGGTCCATACCGGATGTGAATAATGTGTTATTAGTATTGGAAATACACTGTAATTGATATATTTGTGGGCTGTAAGCCTTGCTTGGGGCCTTGTGCCGACCTGTAGTGTTCTTAGAGGACAATATTTATGTAATAGCTATATTTGCTTAAATCACTGATCTCAGTCCTGGAAATTGAAATCACCTTTTGAAATGCTAAGTCACTGGCTTTAGCAAAATTTAATAAAGTTAAAGTATTTTTCATAAATTATGAACTGGAAACTTGAATTAAGAAAAACAAATTACCTATTTTGTGACTTATTTGCTTATTGTGGACTGAGCATGGATCGGGCTGCACGCCGCAGTGGTTGATATGAGGATTGGGCTGCACGCCGCAACAGTATTGCGCTTGGGCTGTAGGAGCCCCTCCGGAGTCTGTACACACCCCCAGTGAGCGCCGTCAACGTTAAATTAGATCGGGCTACACGCCGAAGCGGTTATGTGCATTGCATTGTATCTTTATTTGTTAAACTACTCTGTGGTAGCTGAATTGTACTGTTGATGCTAGTTCGTAGGAGATTCGGACTGTAGTGTAGCTTCATATTGTGGTATTCTGTGGATTTCTTATTTTCAGCTACTTGTATATATTTATTACTCACTGAGTACTTAGTACTCACCCCTACTCCCCGCACCTTTTGTGTGCAGACTCAGGTACTCAGGAGCAGTAGACAGGCATTTCCAGCGTTTGCAGTGTCATATCGAGTTGCTGAGGTAGCTGCCTACGTTCGCAGAACCTAGCTTTTCCTCTCCTTTCCAGTTGTTATTTGTATTTGTATTCAGACTTGAGTATTTCTATATAGTACTCTCTATTCCTGTTGGGTTTTGTTAGAGGCTCTAGACTTGTGACTCCGGATCTTTGGGAGTGTCAGTATTTTGTTCTTTATTTATTATTATTGGAGTTCTTAAACTCATATATTCTTCTTGGGTTGTCCATTTGGGACTGGTATTCGATGTAATCAGAAATGGTTGGTCTGGCTGGCCTAGCTTCATTGTTGGGCGCCATCACGACCGGATTTGGGTCGTGACAAGTTGGTATCAGAGCTCTAGGTTATTAGGACTCGCGAGTCATGAGCCGGTTTAGTAGGCTTTCGCGGATCGGTACGTAGACGTCCGTATCTATCCTCGAAGGGCTACAGAAACTTTAGGAAAAACCTCATTTTCTTGGATTCATATCGTGCGATTTGTGTTACCATGAAATTAAATTTTTCCATAATCTAATCTCTCACAGATAGCGAGAACACGAGCTAACGGACGTGGCGGACGACCACCATTGGCACCCAGAAGCCGAGGTCGTGGTAGAGTTAGGGCAGCAGCACCAGCACCTGCTGACCCACCAATTAACCAGACTCAGGGTCAAATTCCTGCACCAGTGGCCCAGGCTCAAGACCTGATTCCAGCGGCAAACGCTCCGGCAACTCAGGTTCAGGCACCGGCAGTGCCCATTGTGATACCGGGTCTTCAGGAGACCTTGGCTCAGATCTTATCAGTGTGCACAGGCTTGGCTCAGGTAGTTGCAGCTACTACTGCAGTATCTTTGTCACAGGCAGGGGGAGGGAATTAGACCCCCGTGGCTCACACACCCGAGCCAGTCCAGCCAGTTGCGCCCGTTGCACCAGCTCCTGCTTATATGGTTCCAGCTATGCCCGATGATGAGCAGCATCGTTTGGAGAGATTTGAGAGGCTACAACCTCCGGCATTCAGTGGTGCTGAGGGCGAGGACGCCCAGGGTTTTCTTGACAGATGTTAGCGCATGCTTCGCACCGCGGGTATTCTAGAGTCCAGCGGTGTTTCATTCACCACTTTTCAGTTCACGGGTGCAGCATTTCGGTGGTGGGAGGATTTCGAGAGGCGTAGGCCCGCTGGGGCAGCGCCTCTCACTTGGCAGCAGTTCTCCACGGTATTTTTGGAGAAGTACATGCCTCAATCTCAGAGAGAGGAGTTGCGACGTCAATTCGAGTGGTTGAAGCAGGGAGATATGACGGTTAATCAGTACGAGATGAGATTCACATAGTTGGCCCGTCATGCCATGTGGATGGTTCCTACAGACAGAGAGAGGATTTGGAGATTTATTGATGGCCTTATTTATCCCATCCGTATATTGATGACTAGGGAGAGAGTTTCAGTAGTTACCTTTGAGGAGGTGGTTGATGCTGCCCCCCATATTGAAACAGATCGCCGCAGAGAGCGGAAGGAGAGAGAGGCTAAGAGGCCTCGTGGTACTGGCAGCTACGGTGGTGCTCCGTCTAGGGGCAAACCTTAGCATAGCAGGGGTCGTTCTTTCAGGTCTCATCAGTTTGGACGTGCAGAGTCCAGTGGGGTTTCATCGGATCGTGGTCGTTAGGGCCATCGGGGTTATCAGGGTCAGCAGAGCCGTCAGCAGAGTCAGCCTACACTGAGTACTCTTCCAGCTCAGAGCTCTGCTCCTGCTTCCTCAGCACAGGGTTCGTCTGTAGCGAGGGGTCCTCGGCAGCCCCTTCTTCCATCTTCAGGCTGTTGTTTTGAGTGCGGTGATTTGGGCCATATCAGGAGAGAGTGTCCTCAGTGGCTTCGTAAGCGGTCTCAGCAGAGGGATCAGCCCTCGTCTTCTACTCCTGTTTCTTCAGCGCCAGCACAGTCGGCTAGGACTGGTGGCCAGGTATCCAGAGGTCGCCCTAGGGGTGAGGATCGTACTGGTGGAGGCCAGGCTCGTTTCTATGCTCTTCCGGATAGAAAGGATGCTAGTGCTTCAGATGCGGTCATTTCAGGTATTATCTCAGTCTGCCACAGGGATGCTTCTGTCTTATTTGATCCCGGATCCACCTATTCTTATGTCTCTACTTATTTTGCACATTATTTGGGTATGACCCGTGGTATTCTTTCTTTGCCCGTATATGTGTCTACCCTAGTGGGGGATACTGTTGTTGTGGATCAGGTATATCGATCCTGTCTTATTACTATTGGGGGTCTGGAGACCCGAGTTGATCTATTACTACTGGGCATGGTAGATTTCGATGTGATTCTAGGCATGGATTGGTTGTCATGCCAAAACAGTCACACTAGCTATTCTAGGTAATCCAAGGATCGAGTGGCGTGGCTTGACTGATTATGTGTCCGACAGGGTGATTTCTTATATAAAGGCCCAACGAATGATTGGCAAGGGTTGTTTATCTTATTTGGCCTTCATTAGAAATGTTGAGGCCGAGACACCCAGTCTTGATTCGGTTCCCATTGTGAGGGAGTTTCCGGATGTATTTCCAGTAGACCTACCAGGCATGCCGCCTGACCGAGATATCGATTTTGGTATTGACTTGGTGCCGGGCACTCGGCCCATTTCTATTCCTCCCTATCGCATGGCACCAGCAGAGTTAAAAGAATTGAAAGAACAACTTCAGGGAACTCTTAGATAAGGGTTTCATTCGTCCGAGTGTGTCACCTTGGGGTGCACCAGTGTTGTTCGTAAAGAAGAAAGATGGCACAATGAGAATGTGTATTGATTACAGGCAGCTGAACAAGGTAACAGTGAAGAATAAGTACCGATTGCCTCATATTAAGGACCTATTTGATCAGCTCCAAGGAGCTAGTGTATTTTCTAAGATTGATCTTCGATCGGGCTATCATCAGTTGAAGATCAGTGACTCGGATATTATGAAGACAGCGTTCAGGACGCGATATAGGCACTACAAGTTCCTGGTGATGTCTTTCGGGTTGACTAATGCCCCAGCTGCATTCATGCACTTGATGAATAGTGTATTTTGGCCGTACCTTGATTCTTTTGTGATTGTGTTTATTGATGACATTCTAGTATATTCACGCAGCCAGGAGGAGCATGCACAGCACTTGAGAGTGGTATTGCAGAGGTTGAGAGAAGAGAAGCTTTATGCAAAACTCACTAAGTGTGAGTTCTGGCTTGATACTGTCGGTTTTCTGGGACATGTAGTGTCCAGTGATGGTATTCGGGTTGATCCACAGAAGATCGAGGCAGTGCAAAATTGGCCCAGACCTTCCTTAGCTATAGAGATTCGGAGTTTTCTCGGCTTGGCAGGCTATTATCGCCGGTTTGTTCAGGGTTTCTCATCTATTGCTTCACCGTTGACTAAGTTGACACGGAAGAATGCTCCATTTGTGTGGTCTGATGAATGTGAGGAGAGCTTCCAGAAGCTCAAGGAGGCTTTGACCACCGCTCCAGTACTCGTGTTACCATCAGCCTCAGGGTCATATACGGTGTATTGTGATGCTTCTAGAGTTGGACTCGGTTGTGTGTTGATGCAGGAGGGTAGAGTTATTGCATATGCTTCTCGTCGGCTAAAGCCCCACGAGAAGAACTACCCTGTTCATGATTTGGAGTTAGCTGCTATTGTTCATGCCTCGAAGATTTGGAGGCATTACCTATATGGTGTATCTTGTGATTTATATACAGACCACCGCAGCCTTCAGTATTTGTTTAAGCAGAAAGATCTAAATTTGAGGCAGCGGAGATGGCTTGAATTGCTTAAAGACTATGATATTACTATCTTGTATCATCCCGGGAAAGCCAATTGGGCCGGAAGGCTATTAGTATGGGTAGTTTGGCGTATATTCCAATTCGGGAGAGATCCATAGCAGTTGATGTTCAGGCGTTAGCTAATCAGATGGTAAGGCTGGATATTTCTGAGCCCGGTCGGGTGATGGCTTGCGTAGTAGCTCGTTCTTCTTTATATGATCGTATCCGAGAGCGCCAGTATGATGATCCACACTTACTTGTCCTTAAGGACAGAGTTCAGCATGATGATGCCAGAGATGTCACTATTGATAGTGATGGTGTATTGCGGATGCGGGGCCGGATATGCGTGCCCAATGTTGATGGCCTTCGTGAGTTGATATTGGAGGAAGCCCACAACTCGCGGTATTCTATTCATCCAGGAGCCGCGAAGATGTATCAGGATTTGAAGCAGCATTACTGGTGGAGAAAGATGAAGAAATATATTGTGAGTCATGTGGCACGGTGTCTAAACATTCAGCAGGTCAAGTATGAGCATCAGAGACCTGGTGGTGTATTCCAGCGTATTGATATTCCTGAGTGGAAGTGGGAGAGAATTACTATGGACTTTGTTAGTGGACTCCCTCGGACAGCGAGGAAGTTTGATTGAGTTTGGGTGGTGGTGGATAGGCTGACCAAGTCAGCTCACTTCATCCCAATGTGTACTACATACTCCTCAGAGCGGTTGGCAGAGATATTTATCCGTGAGATAGTGAGATTGCATGGAGTTCCCATTTCTATTATATCAGACAGAGGTACCCAGTTCACTTCTCAGTTCTAGAGGACATTTCAGTGAGAGTTGGGTTCACAGGTAGAGCTGAGCACAACATTTCATCCACAGACGGATGGACAGTCTGAGCGTACTATTCAGATATTGGAGGACATGTTGTGTGCTTGTGTCATTGATTTTGGTGGTTCATGGGCTGATTATTTGCCTCTTGCGGAGTTTGCTTAAAATAATAGCTATCAATCCAGCATTCGGATGGCACCGTATGAAGCTTTATATGGAAGGCGGTGTAGGTCTCCGGTCGGTTGGTTCGAGCCCGGCGAGGCTAGGTTGTTGGGGACAGAGTTAGTCCAAGATGCCTTAGACAAGGTGAAGGTGATTCAGGAGAGACTTCGCACAGCTCAGTCTCGTCAGAAGAGTTATGCGGACCGGAAGGTCCGAGAGGTGTCTTGTTCAGTAGGTGAGAAGGTGTTGCTGAAGGTTTCGCCTATGAAGGGTGTTATGAGGTTTGGAAAGAAAGGGAAGTTGATCCCAAGGTTTATTGGACCTTTTGAGGTGCTTAGGAAAGTTGGGGAGGTGGCCTATATGCTTGCTTTGCCACCCAGTTTATCGGGGGTTCACCCGGTGTTCCATGTATCTATAATCCGGAAGTATGTCGGAGACCCGTCTCATGTGTTAGACTTCAGCACAATACAGCTAGATGAGGATTTGACTTATGATGTGGAACCAGTAGCCATTTTGGATCGACAGGTTCGTAAGCTGAGATCCAAGGACATAGCTTCAGTGAAAGTGAAGTGGAGAAGTCGTCCCGTGGAGGAAGCAAATTGGGAGACCGAGCAGGAGATGCGAAGTAGATATCCACACTTGTTTGATACTCCAGGTATGTTTCTTAACCCGCTCGCGGACGAGCGTTTGTCTAAGTTGGGGAGAATGTAACGACCCGGCCCGTCGTTACGGGAATTACCATCCCGTTACCTTGCATTTACATATCTTATGCTTTTAAATCAGAATTTGAATATATCGGGTGAGTCAGGAGTGATTCGGGTTGAAAATGAAGAAAATAGCATGTTTGAAGAAAGCTTGAATATCGGAAGTCAACCTAGAGTTGACTATTTAGTTAGAGTGCTCAGAATCGGATTCTGATGATTCGACTAGTTTCGGGGGATCGTTTATGACTTAGGAAAGCAATCGGAATTGAATTCGGAGGTCCGGTGTAGTTTTAGGCTTGAATTGGCGAAGGTTGATTTTAGGCGAAAACTGGATGGTAGGTGATATTTTGATCCGGGGGTCGGAATGGAATTCCGACAATTTCTGTAGCTTCGTTATGTGATTTTGGATATGTCTTCAAATTTTCAGGTCATTCGGACATCGTTTGATCGGGTTTTGGATTGAATGTTAGTTTTGAAAGTTTTGAAGAAACTTAGGCTTGAATTCGTGAGTAGATGGCGATTTTGATGTTTAGTATGGTGTTTTTATGATTGGAACAAGTCCGTATCATGTTTTGGAGTACGTTGGTGGTTTTCGTTGGGGTCCCGGGGGCCTCGGGATGATTTCGGACCATCAACCGGGCATTTGGACTTGGCAAAAATCCGCAGAAAAACTGCAGGTTCTGTCCAGGCATTTAAGCCTTCGCGTTCGCGTGGCATGGGCCACATTCGCGAAGGCCAGGTGGATCATGCATCGCGTTCGCGATCAGGTGCGTCGTGTTCGTGTAGGCCAGGAGCCTTGTGCTTCGCGATCGCGTTCCTGGTGTCGCGTTCGCGTAGGTCAGTTGGAGTGAACCATCGCGTTCGCGTGACTGGGAGTCGCGAACGCGTAGAAGGAATTTTGGACGGCTGGGAGTTTGAGCATCGCGAACGCATGGTTGGCGTCGCGTTCGCGAAGAGTAACTAGAAAATGAGCATCGCGAACGCGTGGGAGCTCACGCGAACGCGTAGAGCAAATTGCTCTGGCAGTGAATAAAATCACAGAACAGAGGGGTCGCGGGTTTATACCCCAAAAACACAATTTTGAGCCCTAGAGAGAAGAAAACTCGAGGAAAACACTGAGAAATCATCGGGTATTCGTCGGAGGTAAGATTCTTGACTCAAAAACATCATTTTATGGTAGAATTAACATAATTCTTCATGAAATTGGGTTGAAATCTTGAAGAAATGTGGCCTAGATATTGAAAACAGGATTTTGAGTTTTGGAAGGCCATTTGAACTCCGATTTTGATAAATTTTATATGCACGGACTCGTGGCGAGATGAGGGTCGCGTTGGTACTAATTTCGGAATTTTTCGAGCAGTGGGCTTGGGGTCGAGTTTTACCAACTTGGTGTATTTATGCGAATTTCATGTAAATTGAAATGGGTTATGATTCTTTGACCCGTATTTGATATAATTATTGTGGTTTGACTAGATTCTACGCAGGAGGGAGCTAAATTCAAAGGAAAAGGCATCGCGGACGAGTCTACCACCGGCTAGAGGTGAGTAGTTTGTGTATATGGTAGCCTGAGGGTTCGAAACCCCGGCTTAGCACATTGTGACGCTAGTAGGGCGTTGCTCGCACACCGTGGCAGGTGCGGGATTGATTGTGACTAGGGATTGAGACTTGGTCCATCCCGGATGTGAATAATGTGTTATTAGTGTTGGAAATACACTGTAATTGATATATTTGTGGGCTGTAAGCCTTGCTTGGGGCCTTGTGCCGACCTGTAGTGTTCTTAGAGGACAATATTTATGTGATAGCTATATTTGCTTAAATCACTGATCTCAGTCCTGGAAATTGAAATCACCTTTTGAAATGCTAAGTCACCGGCTTTTGCAAAATTTTATAAAGTTAAAGTATTTTTCATAAATTATGAACTGGAAACTGGAATTAAGAAAAAAAAATGAACTGTTTTGTGACTTATTTTCTTATTATGGACTGAGCATGGATCGGGCTGCACGCCGCCGTGGTTGATATGAGGATCGGGCTGCATGCCGCAGCAGTATTGCGCTTGGGCTGTAGGAGCCCCTCCGGAGTCTGTACACACCCCCAGTGAGCGCTGTCGACGTTAAATTGTATCGGGCTACACACCGTAGCGGTTATGTGCATTGCATTGCATCTTTATTTGTTAAACT